>JBBPFJ010000640.1:0-65328 GCA_037975025.1 Excoecaria agallocha
TACAGTTTAAGGAGGGATAAGGGTGTTACAATTATCATCTGTATCTATCTATCTATCTATCTATCTATCTATCTATCTATCTATCTATCTATCTATCTATCTATCTATCTATCTATCTATCTATCTATCTATCTATATATTATTGTTCTTCTCTGATTAATCTCTGGTTAATACATGTCTTCCATTTCAAACAAATGTTATGTTGTAGTCAGATATACAATCAAGGTTTAAGTTGATGTAGTATAACAGTTTTCACCCCTCTATCCGATTCATTCCAATACTTTCATGTTTTGTATAGTGTTCACGCAATTCATTTTTAACTGCAGACCAACTTTTGTGGGATTGAAATTTATATGGATGAGTCACTTGTATACCTATCAAATAGTCATGCGTTTCTAGCAGTCCAAGGGGCCCATCAGTCGCATACCGGCACAATATTTTGCCGGTTTCAAGCACTCTAATCGGTCAAAGATGTGTGTCCTACCATGTCAGATACCGACACATGCTCTTACTGGTTTTCAGCATTCCAAAATTATAAATATGTTTACTGTAATCCTTATTTTCGAAATTTTTTTACAAACACCTTATTTCCAAAAAAAAACCCCGCATTTATAGTTGATAATATGCAGCGAACTTTATTTTTTTTGGATTGCAATGAACTTGATAATTATATGCAGTGACTAGTTTTTTCTTAGGAGAAGTTTAGGATCTATTCACTTACAGAAAACTGCTCCAGTTTTTTAGAAAAATTTTTCATAGAAAATATAAAATAGAGAACATATATATTTTGGTCAGTTTTCTAAAATAGAAAATAGAAAATGAATTTTTTAGTTTTTCAAAATAAAAAAGAAATTAAAAAACTAATAAAAGATATATTTTAAATTTTCTGAATAATCTTAATACACACACATATATACACACATATGTACATACATACATATATATACATATATATGTATATGTATGTGTTTGTATGTGCATACATACATAAGTATATGCATGTGTATGTATATCTAGTACATGCATACATAAGTACATATGGATATGTATATATATGTATGTACATACATTACATACATATGCATATGTATATGTATACATAAATATGTATATGTATGCATATATATGTTCACATATACATATACATATACATATACATATACATATACATATACATATACATATACATATACATATGTATGCACATACATACATACATACATATATACACATACATATGCGTTTATGCACATATATGCATATACATACATATATACATATGCACATACATACACATGCACATACATGTACATATGTATGTATGTGCATATACACACACACACACACACACACACATATATATACGTACATAAATACACATACATATACATATATATATGTGTATGTATGTATATACACATACATACAAAAAATAAATACTTCAATTTTTCATTTGTTGATAAATGAACGCGTTTTTAAAAATTTTTACAGAAAATAAATATTCTAATTTTTAAAAAAAATAGAAAATAGAAAAAATTATTTTCTGTAAGTAAACACACCCTTAATCTCATGTTAAGTAATAACTATCTCCTTTTTATTTTTTTTAATTTAATTTATTTTTTTTTTGAGTTTTATGAAATGAGTTTGTGAAATTTATGAAAACTTGTTGATTGCTTAATTTCATGATTATTAGTGATGTCTATTATAAGTAACTGGTGATTTTGAGTGAGAAGTTTAAGTGTAATTTTTATCTATGGTTTGATTAATTTTAGTTTGCATGAAGTTAACTTAATTTAGGTTTAAAGTTGTATAAAAAAGTATTAAGTATTAACAATATGCCTCCTAAATTAAATTACCCTAATAAGGATATGTTATGGGGAAAAAAAACTATGTGCTCTAACAAACTAATAGACCCTAATTAATTTATAATTCTATCACCTTCAATTCCATTGCATGATCACAAATAAATAGCTCCAGTATAATATATAGATTAAATGATCAATCTATTATATATTCAAAATCATAATATTTTAATTTTACTTTAACTTAAGTGTTATATTTTTAAAATAAATTTGAATTCACCCTAGGATCCTTTTTTCTCTAGCCTCCACAAAAAAAAAAAAAAAATCTAGCCTCTTTCTTTGTCTGCATTCAAAAATTTTTATTTTATTTGTCTAATTTTGGAGTTGCTGTCAGTTTATTTACAGGTGGCAACCCCTCTGCTCTTTCTTCTTAGTTTTATTAAATTTATATTTGTATTTTTTTATTTTTTTTAATTCTCTCTAATAATTTTCAGATCGGTATAGATTTGAAATTTTAATTTTATTTGTAGTTTATTTATTTATTTTTGATTTTTTTTGTGTTTTGGTTTCAATAAACTCATATTTGAATTTTTTTTATTTTAGATTTGATTTTCTTATTTATCCAGATTTTATTTGTTTTTTTATAAATTTGTTTCGTTTAGTTAATGCTGCATGTAATTTAAATTTTTTATCATGCAAATTTGTCCTCTATATCTAGAGGTTATTGTCTTTTTTTATGAAAATTTTCGTCATTTTAAAATGTGTTTTTTCGTGAATAACAGATGGACTAAGTTTTTCGTTGAAAGTCAGATTGCTCGCTACATGTTACCATTATTTACTGTTTTATCGAAGAAGTTTAAAGATATATTTTAGCAACTTCATTAATTTCTTACGTTTTATTTACTTTTAAATTTTATAAATTTATTTGTATTTTTTAAATATATTTTTTATATTATTTATAAAGATTTATTTTGTATTAAAAATATTATATTTTTATTGTATTTATTTCATTTAATTTAATTGTATGATAATAATTGCTCGGATAACTTTTTATATAAATTCTGAAATTACAATCATGCCTTCGTTTCATTTATTACCTATCACAATCGTGTTTAGAGAGATATGAAGAAAGAAAAACAAAATAAAAATGTTCTTTTGGTGCGTGTCCATACACCTCAGATTATACGTGCTCACTTAATTCCACTGTGAATATGCGAATCACGCCTCGCAACATGCATCAATGGAGGAAAAAACCAAATTATTTTTTTTATCATGTTTGACTTTTATCAATGAGGACATTTTCATGGTCCTTAGTGAGATCTACTTGGAATGACAAATGACAATTTAATCCGATTTTTTGAATAAAGTATGGAAGGTAGTAGCTACGGATGATGATAATCTTGTCCTCTTATTTATATAATAAGATCCACTGAAATTGACTATCTTGTCATTGTCATTAATTTGATGATAAGAAAGAAAAAAAGAAAGTGAACGTCTTGTCCGCCCAGAATTAATTTCTTATGTAATAAATAAATAAATATTTAAGCATTTTATTATAGCCAAAGAAAAAGGCATTTACAAGTAATGAAACGCAAAAATAAATAAATAAATAAATAAAACACATTTTCTTCACTTATTTATAAGTATTGATTGAGACATCAATTCCATCCCTTTCTAGTAGTTTCTTTCGCTATCGTTACCATGGCTCCTTTAGAAAGAAAAAAACAGAACAAAAGTCTCGCTCTATTACCAAATAAATGTACCTAATTTGAACCACTTCATCATTTCACATGCACAAAATCTAACATTCTAAGTTTCTCCAAACAAAAGATTAAAAAAAAAAAAGTTACGGTCAATCGTCATCTGCTTCACTTTATATCGTTGAATGCATTACCCCATATCGTTGGTGTGTTGGCCATATTCTTGTATCATCGTGTCTGTTGTTGTCTTGTTGATGTATACGGATACAATTATTTACGCTTAATTATTTATGTCCAATATAAATAAAAGGTGATATAAAAAAGATGCAAGGAACAGAAGTCCCACTGGCAGCAATAGTCTAGCATGCACCTTTGCTACACATAATTATCTTTTCCTTATTGATTAATAATATTAGAAATAATCTTTTACTACCCTTTCTTATGTCTGAATTAGTTTTATCTACAACTACTGAATTTATAATCAAATTTATAATAATAATAAAAAAATATTTTTATAAAAATTATTAAATTTTATAAATATATAAAATAAAGTTACTTTAATTTATTTTTGGCAAAGAGATTTCGAAAATTTCAGTTAATATATCCGATCAGTATATTATGTACACGTAATATTCAATATGATGTCATGTCAGCATGATATATGTCATATGTGCCACGTCAGTACATATATGATATGCTGACTGAATATGTTAATTGAACTTTTCTGTATTTTTCTTATTAGAAATTGATTAAAGTGACTTTATTTTATATATTTATAAAATTAAGTAATTTTTATAAAAAAATTTTTATATTATTATTATAAAATTAATCATAAATTCAGTAATCATATATAGAACTAACCTCTCTTTCTTCAGTTCATTATTTTTTTTCTTCTTTGTTTTTAATTTCCAGTCATGTGTGTAGCATAAATTTTTTACAAGAGACAAAAGAAAATTGGTGCGAAGGCAAGAAGAATACGCGTAAACATATGATGGAAGAAAGAAACAAAATTGGCATCATAATAGCATGAACATATATGCTTCCAGCTGAGCCACTGAAGTGACGTTCCAAATACTGTCGTCAAATATTATTGGCCTGCCTAATTCTTTCTCTTTCTCAACCTTATATTTCCTTCTATTTACATCCTTCTTCTATCACTACACTCTTAACGAACACGCGCATGATGAGAGACTTATAAATTTAACAAAAAAACACATAAACCACAGAGAAAAGTCTCTATTAGTCATTAATTCGGCTTCACGTGGTCATGTTAGGACACATGCATGCAATCCATCTTAAATCATTTTACTATTATTATTATTATAATTTTGGTCTGAAAAAAAAATCAACCTAGTATAATATGCATAAATTAATCTCTTCCATTTCTCCCATGGATAAAATATTTAGCGGATTTTCATTTTTTAACAATTTCATTTATAAAATCGTAAAAGAAAATTTCTTGTTTAAACCCCACAAATTCTGATATGGATATCATTGCATTCCCGCATAAAACATTGGGCCAATTACTTTCCCCCTTCGGTTTCGATAAAAGCCTGGGATGGCAGTTACGTAAATAAGTAAGTAAAGCAGGGGTATTTTGGTTTGAACGCAAACTCTGAAATCTCGATTTTATCACTTAGCTCATCAAAACGCCACACTTTGTTATCGCTGTGATTCGCATGCTTTCCCACCATGCACATCCATCTGTTCTTTCTTCATCTGTGTTCAAATTCTTCTTAAACAACTAAAACCATTGAGCCACTACCTCCTCTCTCTCTTTTTTTAATCACTTTCCCTGTACACGCGTCCCTCCCAACATTAAACAATTTCCGCCACAATCAACGCCTGCATTTCCCTTCTTCTTTCTTCTTTTACCTGTGATTTTATCCATTCTTGCTTGACTCTACTGCCATGGCTGTTAATTCCACTGACCCCAAAGAGGTTATTCTCAAAATGGACGCCCAAAATGATACCACCATTTCCAGGAATGTCCAACCCACCAAACCCGGCACCATTTGGAGGGACGCCAGCTATGATTTTCGGAATGATAAAGAGAAAGCTATACTCATGCCAAACAATGACTCTGAAAATTATGTTTTTGATTTCCCTCAAACTAATGCTTCCGATACTTCAAGTCATAGTGGAGCTGCTTCTTCGTCAGGGGACGATCCCCCCTCCAAGCTTATCGGTCAGTTCTTGCACAAACAGCAAGCTTCCGGTGAGTTTTGCTTGGATATGGACTTAGAGATGGCCGAGCTCCAAAATGATCCCGCACTACTCCACCGCAACTTGGCCCCCATTTCTGAGTCTCCAGTTACCGGGCATCGTGTCTCCTTCGACCCTAACCCACCTGCCTCTAACGATTCAGTTAGGAGGAGGCATCACAATAAGGATTCGCCTACCAAGAAGAGTACAGTTGGTGCTGGGCCTGCTGCTGCTGATGGGGAGATTTTAAAGTGCAGTTCCAGAAAAGACGTCATGTTTTCCAATAGTTCGTCGTTTAAGAAGAAATCCAACTTGTTCAAGGAGAGGACAAAGTCCAGATTGATGGACCCACCGTCTCAAGTACCTCCAGAAAAATCTGGGAGAGTGGTAGGAAGATCGGGGCAATTGATGAGGTCCGGAATGATAGGAAAAGGAAGCGTCTTTGATGATGAAGAAGATGACCCCTTGTTAGAGGAGGATATACCGGAACAGTACAAGAAAGATAAATTTAATATATGGGTTCTGCTTGAATGGATGAGTTTGATTTTAATTATTGCTGCTTTATTATGCAGTCTTGTTTTTCCGTATTTAAGGGATAAGAGTCTGTGGAAACTTAGATTGTGGAAATGGGAAGTCTTGGTTTTGGTTTTAATATGTGGGAGATTAGTTTCTGGGTGGGTTATAAGGATAATTGTATTCTTTGTTGAGAGGAACTTTGTTTTAAGAAAACGGGTTCTATATTTCGTATATGGGCTCAAGAAAGCTGTGCAGAATTGCCTGTGGTTGGGGCTTGTACTGATGGCTTGGCATTTTCTGTTTGACAAGAAAGTTGAGAGGGAAACAAACAGTACCACCCTTAGGTATGTCACCAAAGTTTTGATTTGTTTGGTGGTGGGCACGTTAATATGGCTTGTGAAAACTCTTGTGGTTAAGGTGCTTGCATCTTCTTTTCATGTAAGTACCTTCTTTGACCGAATTCAGGAATCTCTGTTTAATCAATATATGATTGAAACGCTTTCTGGCCCTCCATTAATTGAAATACAAAGGAATGAGGAAGAGGAAGAGAAACTTGTTTCCGAGTTACACAAATTACAGAATGCAGGTGTTGCTGTGCCCCCTGCCCTCAAGGCATCAGCCGGCTCATCACCACAGGGTGGAAAAGTAACAGGGAGCGGGAGAATACAGAAAAGCCCCCGAATTGGCACCCCCAGGCTTTCTCGTGGTTTTTCCAAGAAGTCAAAAGAAGAAGATGATGGGATAACGATAGATCACTTGCACAAATTGAATCCAAAGAATGTTTCTGCTTGGAATATGAAGAGGCTGATGAACATTATTAGATATGGTGCTCTGTCCACGCTGGATGAACAAATACGGGATTCTAGTCATGACGATGATGAGTCTGCTACAAAGATTAGAAGTGAAATTGAAGCAAAAGCTGCGGCAAGGAAAATATTTCAGAATGTGGCCAAGCCAGGGTCTAGGTAGATTCTAATTCCTATCCCATCTTTAGTTATATTTAAATTGTATGTGTACTTTCTAGTCTCTACTGCATAAAATTGGGTCTATCATAGGGCAGTTAATTTACACAGTTCCTGTCTCTTAGTGTCTTGTTTGATTTTCGAGGTATTTGTGTTTCTTTTTGGTTCAAATTGCTGAGCTTTTTATGATATCTAGCTGGTATTAGAACCTTGTTAATCATTGCTTTTTTACATCTGTTATTGCCATGATAAATGGAATTGTATTTATGTTTTATAAAATAGTTATCAGAATAACTTGCAGCTTTTAGTATAACGTTCAACAAAGACATGCATTCTAAAATTGGAATTTCTTTCTGTGCTTCTGATGAAGTCGCATAATCAATATGGATCAAGCTTTGGTTTTCTTCAGTGTCTGTTTATTCTCAGGTCATTTGATTGACCTTAAGCAGCTCCGATTATTTTGATTCATCAGTCAGTTTTCATCTTGCATTAAATAGGACTTTTTGTTCTCATATGCAGGTACATCTATCTGGAGGATATCATGCGTTTCATGCCAGAACATGAGGCTGAGAAGGCCCTGAGTCTTTTCGAAGGAGCATCTGAAAGCAATAAAATCAGCAAGTCTTGTTTGAAAAATTGGGTGGTAAGAACAATTGATTTCACATCTCATGTTTCACATTTGGTTTTCCTATATTTGATCCCAGTCATAATATATGACATTTTGCACATATGCCAGTATGTTCTGCGTTCATAATTGCAAGTCATATTATGTTAAAGAAATTCTAGTGCATGATTTTTGCATCATATTTCTTTCCCCCCTCTGTATCTTTTCTTCTTTGGTTGTCCCCAAATAAACTATGTCTTCATATATTGAATCAAATTACAATTATTACTTACCAAGTACTCAAAATTACAATGATAATTTATCAGTACTCTGAATTACAATTATCATTTACTGAGTACTCTGAGTCACAAAATTAAAATTCAAAAGAGAGTTAATGTTGAATTGTCCTATTTAATGTTGTAAGCTGGACTTATAGTGAGTCCTGTACACTATTTAATCATAAGTCTTACGTGATTAATCATATCATTGTACTTTGTGATGGACTGCAACAGCTATTGTGTACTTAATTTTATTGTACATTAGCAGTATAAGAATATAATTACTTTGTTCATTGTCAATTATTCATAATTTTAATTCATCAAAAATAAAAATAAAAAGGAGACAGAAAAGGCAACACCTTGCTTTTGATCTGTTGGAAAAATGTATTAGAATAATTATTAACTGGAGCAGTTGCGTTCAATTTTAACTTTTCTTCTGTTGGTTGGGGAGAATATTTACAGTATGAGAGTTGATGGTATTTCAATTGAATCCAATATCCTTTTATTACTGTTACTGAAGGTTGGTTTAGACCCTTCAACTTTTATCCTTTAAATTGGTTCTCACCCTAACAGCTGAAATAGGCATAGTCTCTCAACAATAGGCTGTTGGTTTGGATAATTGGTTGTTCACTCAGGATTTTTAGCATATCTGTTTCCATCTGAAGTGTAATGAGATCATGGTGTGCTTTTGCAGTTGAATGCTTTTTGATGTTACGATTTTAAAAGGGTAATATTGTATGTAATAATCTTTTACCTTTCTGCGGAAATTTGCAAATAGGGAAAACTGCTTTTGCAGATATCATATACTTTTGTTGTTTCTCAAAGTTTAACTCTTAAGTTAAAGCAACATTTGGCCCTTATATTTTGTGCATAAAACATTTCTACTTCTTAAAATTCTGATACATGTAGAGTTCATTGGTTCATGAATTTTTGTTAATTATAATCGGTTTGCTTCATTGTTTCAGGTTAATGCCTTTAGAGAACGCAGAGCACTTGCATTGACGCTAAATGATACAAAAACAGCAGTGAACAAACTGCATCGCATGGTGAACTTTTTGGTTGGGATCATCATAGGTGTAATTTGGTTTCTTATACTGGGAATTGCTACAAGCAAACTTCTTGTTGTCATAAGCTCCCAACTCCTTCTTGTGGCATTTATATTTGGCAATACCTGCAAAACAGTATTTGAAGCTATTATCTTCTTGTTTGTGACTCACCCTTTTGACGTGGGTGATCGTTGTGAAATTGATGGAGTTCAGGTACTTCAATAAATAAATGAGCATTGCTTCCTTGGTTTTGTGTTTTTTTTTTTGGTGGGAGGGCAGAACAAAGTGCACTTCTTTGTTTTGCACATTTACTTTGACAGAATTGTTGCTTGTGAATATGTTAGGCCTAAGCCAAACTTGTTTTTCAACAAATTTCAGATGGTGGTAGAAGAAATGAACATTCTAACTACTGTTTTCCTAAGATATGACAACCAGAAGATTATAATTGCAAACAGTGTTCTTGCCACTAAAGCCATTGGTAACTACTACCGGAGCCCAGATATGGGAGATGCAGTTGAGTTCCTCATCCACATAGCCACGCCAGCTGAAAAGATTGCATTCATGAGGCAGCGGATAACTAGGTAAGTTAAAGATACAGCTTCGTTGACTTTGTTACGATACAGCTTCATTGACTTTGTTACTCCCTCACCCCCCAAGTCTGCCATTACTTTTATGCTGCATAGTGGTGTTATTAATATGTCCTATTTAAATTTTATAACTATTGAAACTGAATTTTCTGCTCTGAAACCATGTTTAGATCATGTCAACCTAATTATAACAAATTAACATTTTCAGGAATATCATAAATTCCCATATTATTTCTTTTCAGAAACTTAAGTGTATTAAACTGACTTAACCCACATTTAATTGGAATTTTATGCGTTGGTGAGCTGACTCAACTTCTTAATCTTGTTATCTCCATGCTGTCACTTCTTAAAAGTAAGAAGAGGATATACTCATACATGCTGGGGTATATGATGCCTGCATAACAAGAATTTTTGGATTCTTATAACATTTTTGTTTAACAAGAGCTTGTTGTTTCAATCATCAAGCAGTCTAGTTATATCAATTTATCTACAAGTGTGATTGCAACTTCAATTGTTTGCTGATTTGCTTCCGTAAATTGATCTTATCCGCTAAAGTTGCATTGCATTTTCAACTGCAGTTACATAGAGAATAAAAAAGAACACTGGTATCCTTCCCCCATGATCATATTTAAGGAAGCAGAAGCGCTGAATAGGGTACGAATTGCAATATGGTTGACTCATAGAATGAACCATCAAGACATCGGAGAGAGATGGTCAAGGAGAGCCCTCTTACTTGAAGAAATGGTTAAGATATTTAGGGAGCTTGACATTCAATACCGCTTGCTTCCTCTTGACATCAACGTGCGTGCATTGCCTCCAGTGTCATCTGATCGTGTTCCCCCTAGCTGGGCAAGCTGAGTACATATAGAAGGTAAAATGTTGTTATGGTGTAAAAGAGTTTTGTCAGTACAACATGGCTATCAGGACGCTCCTGAATTTCTGCAATGCATTAAGGAATGATAATTTGACGATGTTGTTTAATTTGATTCATCCATTGACATTACTTTTTGTGTTAGAAGATCAAAGAAGTGCCCCGACACTACCAACATTTTATTGTGTGGTAATTTTCATGGAAATCACTCAAAGTTGTGGTCATGTCAGGGGCTTTATATGCTAGTTATTTTTCTGGTGAAATATTTGCTGGGAAATTGATGTTTACAGCATCGAGTTGTATTATTACATCGAGAGCAGTCCTTGTAAATTGTTAGGTGTTTAGTAGAGTTGGGAAAAGATTTGTTTTCCAAAGTATATGGCTTTAACTTGATGCAGTTATATTGGTAGTCTAGTGGCACATATAAAACTCTGTGTAGTACGCTTTGAATAGCAAATTTGCTTTCCCAATTTGATGTTGGCGATGAACATTGAGCATCTGCTTTGGTCCGATGGTTGTTTTATAAAAGATGAACATTGTCAGTTCGTCACTTGATATTTATGCAACAAATTGTTTGGTTTGAAAGGCAATGTTGCTTTGATGAGCTTGAGTCTGTGATGTTGTAGCCGTTTTACAAATACTTGTGATATTAAATTCTTGGCGAAAAGAGAAACGCTCAAAATCCCATCATTTGAAGTTTGGAGGGGGGGGGGGGGGGTGGGCATTAAGAAATCTAGTATTTTATCATTTTCTCACCATTCACCAGTCAGAATTTATATCCACTTTCATGAGCATAATTAAAAGGCGACTGAAACAATATCTACATCACGATATCAGATTTAATTTATGCATGAAAATATCATGTACGAGATTTTTTTTTTTTTAAATGAGAAATCACAAAAGATACTATCTTGTATAGTATATTAAACTAAATAGTATAGTAGGCGTCAAAACGAAACACTAAAAATGTATGAATCACACATTAAACTTGGGGAAATAACATCATTTTCAAGTAAAATCTTGAGCAGAAAAGTAGAAGAATATCTAGGCAAGGGATTGAATTGGGAAAATGTGTAGCTTATTATGCAAGGGTAGACTTTTGATGCTCTGGAATATGTTAATGGTAAAATAAGCTCCATTATCAGCTGTAGGATTTTTGATGGGTTTTATTTATATATTTCAACTTTAAATAATTATTCAAAATTATTTTTAAAAAATTACATGAACCACCTCTTTTTAACTTTTCTTTCAAAAAATGCTCCAAATTATTTGAAGAAATTCATTTTAAAGTTTTCTCATTTTCTCGTCAAATATTTCAAAATAACCCAATTTCATATCCTTCAATCTTCTCTTCTTTTTCTCTATTCACGTTTTTTTTTAAAGAAAATATATTGACGTGATTTTGAATTATATTTTTATTGAAACACATTCAATATCTCTAAAACATAATAAAAAAAGGGCTGTTATTAACATGATTGAGCAAGTTGCCCTTGAAAAAGATATAGACTTTATATTTTTAAACTTGCAATCGATAATGCGACACATTATTCAAACATTGAAAGTCATATTTGCAGTTTTGCCTTTGTATATTGTTCCCGATATGTTGGAAATCCGGGTGGAATTCGACAGTTGAAACCTTGTGCTGTCTCTTACATTACAACTGGAAACAGCGGAGTCGGTCTCCTGTGTCAGGACGGCACAAGTTGCCACCACCTGCCACGTGTACAACAACATTCATGGCCCCAAAAAATCTCCCTTAATTTAAAGAAAAGAAAAGGAAAGAAAATTCTTCCCTTAAACCCCTGTATTTAACTATTTATTGCTCTTGTGGCTGCTTTTGATCCTCTCCTTTTCGTGGAAAGATCTGGAGTTCTTAGGGTTCAAAAACAAAATATCCAAATTCTATGGCTTTCCATACGAAGAAGTAAAACGGATAAACTGGGGGAGGTTTTAGTTAGATTTTTGTTTGCAGGGTTTTTGACCAATGAAGAATTCAATTTTATAGAGAAGAGAAGAGAAGATCATAGGAATAAAAGCTCCTTCTTTTTCCGTTTTGCAGATAGCAAAAGGCTTTTGCACAGTTGGGATAAACAAAAAATTTGTATCAACTTTGAATTTTAGGCATCTGTAGTGGATAAAGAGAGAGAGAAAAGAGAAGGGCAAAGAAAATGAAGATTCAGTGCAACGTGTGTGAAACGGCGGAGGCGAAAGTGTTGTGTTGCGCAGACGAGGCAGCGTTGTGTTGGGCATGCGACGAGAAGGTTCATGCGGCGAATAAATTAGCAAGCAAGCACCAGAGAGTTCCTCTCTCTGTTTCTTCTCCTCAGATGCCCAAATGCGACATTTGTCAGGTATTTCCTCTCTCTCTCTCTCTCTCTCTATTTGTGTTCCAAATTCGTTGTTATTGCTGTCGTTTATGATGATGATCATCATCATGAGTCCGTGCTTTTATTCAATGCTCTGGCTTTTAATATTTAAGGTTACATTTTCCACGCCATATGTCTTTCTGTTTTATGTCTGTAAGAAAGAAAGGGTGAGAGAATTAACTATCGAGGGTTTTGTCTTTGTCTGTAAGAAAGGAAATATGCAGTTCATTGTTTTCTGTCTTTTCTTGGAAAAAATATTTGTTCTCTATTTGCAACTACATTTACTTCAGTACTATTTTTAAGTGATCAGATTTTTCACAAAAACTACTTACTGCTGATCATTCTTCTTTGAATCTGAAGAAAGGAGTTGGAGTTGTTTTTCTTTCTACTATCAAGTAAACAAAGGCATGTTGCTTTCTTGGCTACTGGTCACAGAGAGGCCGCCTATTGTTTGTTGCTGGTGTGTTGGTTTCACATCTTCTAAGGTTAGAGCTATAAACACAGTATTGTAACCTCAACAAAGAGGATGTTAGTTATTTTATACATTAAAACCTCTTCAGCCAAAAGGATTACCGTTTGTATTCTGGACTCTCGTACTTCAACACAATTACTTTTGCTTTCACTGAACTTGGAGGTAAATTTGTGTTTCTCCAGCATTCAAGTTTGGGAAACACTTGCTTGCGGGACTTCTATTAGATATATAATATTCATGCTTGAGTTCTCGCTACTTGGACTTATTAAGTTTTGATAAAATCAACGGGTATGCCTATTTCTGAACTTTCCAAGTGGTCATGTCATGGTCTGACATTACAATTTATAAATTATTGAATTGGTATTACATTAAGCATGAGTTTTGTGTGTTTTACATCTACATACGACAGCATATTGTTTTGTGCGTGTGAACTGGCTTGATAGATGCATGCCACGTGTTTTCTGCTTCTAGTATTGATATTGTGGGCTTCATTTGCTTTATTTTGCCAAATTCAAGTGAACTGCAACTTATCTGCGCCGTAATGTTATAATAAATACAATCCCTTCTCTCTCCTTCCCTCTTCTAGGATTTTGTTTCTGGAATCGAATCCCCAAAAGATAAGACTAAGTTCAGTTAATAATATCATTTTTTTAGTAAAATGTGGGCACAATTGCAAATTTGCTTTTAGTGTTTGAATTATGTGAGATGAGGGAAGTATTTTCAGTGATAGAGAGAGATGCTTCTGTGAGGTCAGTCATATATGCTTAAATATTGTTGGCTTCAACAAGATATAACCGAACAGGCAAGTGGATTGCGATTGGCGTGCAAGGGGCCTACTCGAATATAAGAGACTTGAAATGCATTTGCTTGGTGTGTGCCCCCAGAGAACTGTGTTTAAGATGACATATTTTTCCTGATCAGCTTGGTGCATGTTCTAGAACTCTGTTTGTGGATTAACCAGTGCTGATATTTGATACAGGAGTCAGCTGGCTTCTTCTTTTGTCTTGAGGATCGAGCTTTACTCTGCAGGAAGTGTGATGTTGCTATCCATACAGTGAACTCCTATGTTTCTACTCATCAGAGATTTTTGCTTACTGGAGTAAAAGTAGGTCTGGAACCTACAGATCCCATTGCATCCTCTTCTTCAGGGAAGTCAGCTTCTGCCGAAAAGACTTCCGAAGCAAAATTATCCCATTCTGTGTCTAGAAGAGGGGCGCCAATGCCATTGGCTAGTCCACATAATCAAGCTTTGCCTGTGCAGGTTGGTGGAGTAGGGGAGTTTGAAACAGCAAATGTTTCATTTTCTGTGGGTTCTACGGCTGGAGGCATCTCACAGTGGCAGATAGATGAATTTCTTGGAATGACTGATTTTAATCAAAATTATGGCTATATGGACAACGGATCATCTAAGGTATCCATATGAATCTGCTAAATTTGCCATGTTTGACTATTTTGGGGTAGCTGCATCATAGTTGCACTTCCAGTAATTTAATTGTTAACGACCTTGTTCTGTGTCAACTTCTCCATGAATTTGCAATAATTTTGGTGCTTATTTGTTAACAATATGGCAGGCTGATAGTGGAAGGCGCGGTGACTCTGACAGCTCAGCATTCCTGAGATCTGGTGAGGATGAGGTAGATGAAGAAGAGTATCTGGGTCAAGTCCCAGACAGCAGTTGGGCAGTACCACAGATCCCTTCACCACCTACAGCCTCAGGGCTCCATTGGCCAAAACGCATCCGTAAAAAGCAATCTAGCAGGGCAGATTTTGTGCCCGATATTTGTTGTTCAACTGTCCAAGCTCACCATCATCAGCAGCAGTATGGAAGTGCCACAAAACCGGGGCGCCAGTGGCTCTAATACATTCCCCACCTGATAGATATAACTTCAGATATCTGCGTTTAACCACTTCTTGTCTGGTGTGAGCCTATAATTTCCAAACAAGGTTTCTAATGGATAACAACAGTTGATTTCCATCCCAGTAAGGCTCTGCTGTTCAAATGTTGGTATTATGGGGTTACTTGAGGATTTTCTGGGTAGATGGGGTAGATAAATTATTACTTCTTTCAGTCAATAATTCTGTTGGGTTAAAATTTGTAGTCTGGATGGTCGCTCAAATTTGTTCTCAAAAAAGTAACATGATTTGCTTCATCAATTTTCTCTTGATAAATTCATGAAACTAAGATGGGAATACGCTTCTATCTTCCAAGAGTAAGCATTTAGAACTAATTAAATCTTCGATTGTATTATTTGTTTTTTAAATGTATTTGAGTAATTATTTTAATTGTTTGAAGTGATTTGCTAGTATCAAAGTATTTTTTAAATTAATTGTTAAGTTTTTGCAAATTCTTACAGGCAAATTAACTTTTCAATGAAAAGTTTAAGAAACAAACAAAATTAGATAATTTTAATGCACGAAAATAACGAAGTTGTGGGATACTCGATGTTACATAACGCAAAGTTGGTTTGAGACTTGAGATCTTTTCAGCTACGGCTCGAAAGTGTTGAATTAACAAATTCATCTGAATGACTTTAATAACCAGCTCTTGCAGTACTGAGTACAGAGCTTTGACGTGTTATTTCAAACATATTGCAGAATATGAAGCAAGAAAGCGTTGCCTTGGAGAAAGGATTGGAGCTTTCATCGAGTGATGGCGTGAGGAATTGTGGTCGACCTAAGGACCGATAGCTTGAAGTGGTTGAAGCTACGTAGCCTTGTGAAACAGTAATTGCATGGCAAACATTCAAACGGATAGAATCGCTCGTTGAAGGCTAATTTTATACGACACAAACATGTGAGCGGCAATGCAGAATACACCATTTTTTTTTTCTTTTTTAGAATTGGAGTGAATTTAGAAAAAATTTAGGATTGTGGTGCTAAAATTTAGATTTCTGGTGTGTTAGAAAACGGCAAAAAATGTTGCCGTTTTGTGTCAGAGCTGGATCCACGACTTTTTTTTAGAATTTTGTAAGGAAAACGGCATTGATGGTTGCCGTTTTTTGGAATCCAAAATGGCACTGTTTTGTGAAGCAAATGTTATGATCGAGATGAATAAGGAAGAAGATAGGGACCTCTTTCAGAAGAACGAAAATGGCACTGAAAGTAAAGAAAACACGTAGACTAAGAAGGAAGAAGATGACGGGCTGAAAAGAGAAGACACGAGTGGGATGAAGAAGAAAGGCACCAAAGATGATGAACAAAATGGGCCTAAAGAGATTGGATTAGAGATTTTGGAAGATGGCCTTGAGAAGGAAGGCCCGGCAACTGATATCGTTTGAAGAAAACCTTGCTCAAGTTACTTTTTGAGCTGTGCTGTTATTTACTTTCTATTTCATTCTGTTATCATTTCATTTTCTGTTAAGTTTCAAGAGAGAATCTATGCTGAACTCTCGCTAGGTGGTTAGAAGAGAGAAATGGAAACTTTACTTAATGCCTTGTAAATCATTTTTACGAGCATGCAAATTGAATGAATACAATTTCTCTCTAACTGTCTTAACTCTTTCTCTATCTCTGTTCTTCCTCTCCTCTCTTCCTCTATTCTCTTCTCTAATTCATAACAACTAGTATCAGAGCAGTCGTTCCTTGAGGGTCAATAAGTTTTATGACCTATATTGATTCCCAAGAACTCATTGCAAGTTATAAGCTGGCGAAAAACATGAAGAATACCATGGGGGAACAATCTGAAAATCAGGAAGTAAAAGTTCATCTTCAGAAGCTGGATTCCAGCATCTCAGAGATGAACGATACTCAAAATAAGAGGATGGCTGAATTGGAAAACAAGTTCGAAAGGCTGATGGAAATGATGAGTGATAATGCCAAGGTGGGCAATAAAGGAAAAGATTTGGTGCATTACCCCGTAGCACCAGAGATCGTATCAAGTTCGGAGAAGGGTATACTACCCAATCCAAAATTCTCTAGTAGAGGAGATACTAGCACAGACCATGGAAGGAATGATCCATTTCCTTTCAAAATGCCGAAGGTAGATCTACCTCCCTTCGATGGAGAAAACCCATGCAACTTCGTAAGGAATTGCCAGAAATATTTCCAGTTTTACAATGTACCTGAGGAGCAGAAGGTGGAGCTCGCCACACTGCAGTTTGGAGAAAGGGCTGACAATTGGTTACAAGGCTGGTTCATTCATTAAGAATTAGTTTCATGGCCAAAATTTGCTGAAGATTTGTGTGTTAGATTTGATGAGAAAACGGTTGCAGATATCATTGAAGAATTTAACAAATTGCAGCAAACTAGAACAATATCCTCTTATCAAGAGAAATTTGAAGAACTGAAGGCCCTAATGTAGAAAGCAAACCCCAGATTAGGAGAACCCTACTTCATCTCCAGTTTCATTAGTGGGCTCAATGATGAGTTGAGGCCTATGATCAAAGTTTTCAAGCCCAACACCCTCAACCAAGCCTTTGAACAGGCTAAGTTACAATAGCAGTCTTTTGAAGCCATCTTAAAGAAGCAAAAATCCATAGCCCGCCAACCCAACCCCAGACCCAGCTACACCCTTACTTCATCCCCTATTCCAAAAACATCTTCCTCTGGTACTCAAAATGACTCACCAGCGGTGGATTCATCTGTCGAAAACAAACCCCGACCAAACCTTTGGGAGCAAAGAAGAGCAGCCGGACTTTGTTTCAGGTGTGGAGAAAGGTACAGCCCTGGCCACCAATGTAAGAGCAGGCATTTGCTGGCTATGGAGGCGGATGAGGTGGAAGAAGAAGTCGAAGAACAGGAGGAGGAAGAAATACTAGATGGAGAGCTATCACTATCAGTACTTATTGGCCAATCTTCACCCAGTACACTAAAAATAAAAGGAAGAGTGAACAACACTTCCTTGGTGATCTTAGTGGATAGTGGGAGCACTCACAGCTTCATGGATTCAAGAGTGGCCAGTAAGTTGCCTTTGACTCTCTCAACAGCTGTACCACTGTCAGTGTGTACAACTACGAGGCAACGAGTGATGAGTAGGTCCAAATGTGCAGGATTTAAATGGGAGATGTAGGGAAATGAATTTCAAACAGACCTCAGACTCTTAGAGTTAGGTGGTTATGACATGGTTCTGGGAGTAGATTGGATGAAGAAGTATAAACCAGTGTTGTTTGATTTTGACAAAATGCGGCTGACTTTTCAGAAAGATGGTGTCCAGGTGGTATTGAAGGGTATCACGGATGAAGGCACGTTACACTTTATGACTGGAAAAGAGATTAAGAAGATGATGACACCAGTTGACTCTCAGCTGTTCACACTCCTAGTAACACAGGAGAAGGAGGACGTTCAAATGGCCACCACCAAGCAGCCAATCCACCTACAACAGTTGTTGGCAAAGTATGAGGATGTATTTAGAAGTCCAGATTCTCTGCCTCCCTGACGGACACTTGACCAATCTAGTGCCAGAGGCCACACCGGTCAACATTAGGCCATACAGATATAATTATCACCAGAAAAACAAAATAGAGAAACAAATTCAGGAGATGTTAAAAGCTGCTCTCATACAACCTAGCTAGAGTCCCTTTGCTTCTCCAATTTTGCTAGTTAAAAAGAAAGATGGATCCTGGAGATTTTGTGTGGATTATAGGCAGTTAAATGATCTCACCATCAAGAATAAATTCCCTATCCCTATTATAGATGATTTACTGGATGAATTACATGGCGCCACATTCTTTTCTAAAATCGATTTGAGGGCAGGTTATCATCAAATAAGAGTGAGGTTGCAGGACATTCACAAAACAGCATTTCGAACTCATCAGGGCCATTACGAGTTCAGAGTGATGCCATTTGGCTTAACCAACGCCCCAGCAACATTTCAAGCCCTCATGAACCAAGTATTCAGTCCTCACTTGCGTAAGTTTATCTTGGTGTTCTTTGATGACATTCTAATTGACAGCAAAACAGAGAAGGAGCATTATCAACATGTGGAGACAGTGCTTCACCTCTTGCGTGAGAACTAGCTCTATGCTAAATTGACAAAATGTTCCTTTTGCCAAAGACAAGTCGAGTATTTGGGCCACATCATTGATGAGCAAGGAGTCCATACTGACCCAGCAAAAATTGAAGCCATGGTTACATGGCCAAGGCCGACAACACTCAAAAGCTTGCATGGCTTCTTGGGTTTGACAGGTTACTACAGGAAGTTTATCCACCATTATGGCACTATTGCTCGACCCTTGACAAACTTGTTGAAGAAGGATTCATTCCGTTGGACGGAAGAAGCAAAACAAGCTTTTAACTGCCTCAAACAGGCTTTGTCAACAGCTCTAGTCTTAGCACTACCAAACGTTTGTAAACCATTTGTGTTGGAGACAGATGCTAGTAGCAAAGGGATAGGAGTAGTCCTAATGCAAGACCACAGGCCAATAGCCTTTCTCAGCAGACCACTTAGCCAAAAGAACTAAGGGTTGTCGATCTATGAGAAGGAGCTACTGGCGATAATTGTGGCAGTCTCCAAATGGCGCCACTACCTAGAACAAGCTGAGTTTTTCATCAAGACAGACCAAGAAGCAATCAAACACCTATTGACACAATGCTTGCACACTTACATACAGCAGAAAGGAGTCACTAAACTGCTGGAATTAACCTACAAGAAGGGTAGTGAGAATAAAGTTGTTGATGCTCTCTCCAGAAAGGAGGATCTCAGAGCAGAAATACGGTATACGGTCACCGCCACCTTTTCTTTATGGGTACAAGAGGTGGTAGATAGTTATTCACAAGATCCTTTGCTTCAGAAAATCATCTCAACTAAGATGGTGAATCCAGCGGCACACCTTCAGTTCTCACTACACGATGGGCTCTTACTTCATAAGAATTGAATTTATGTGGGCAACTGCTTCAAACTAAAAGAAATTTGTTACAAGTGGCTCATAATTCAGTGGTGGGAGGTCACTCTGGCATCTAAGGAACTCAAAAGAGGTTAGCAGCTCATTTCTTTTGGCCAAACATGTATGCAGATGTCAAAAATTAGGTTTCCACTTGTGAAGTTTGTCAACAATGCAAGAGCGAACAAGTTCCTTATCCAGGTTTACTTCAGCCATTACCCGTTCCCTCCTCTGCATGGACCCATATCTCCATGGATTTCATCGAGCAGCTGCCTAAGTCACACAAACGAGACACAATCTTGGTGGTTGTGGACAGGTTCATCAAATATGCTCACTTTTTAGCTATACAACACCCATTCACTGCTACTTCAATAGCTCAATTGTTCCTTGAAAATATCTTTAAATTGCATGGTATGCCTCTTACTATTGTGTCAGATAGGGACAAAATCTTTACTAGTCTTTTTTTGGCAAGAACTCTTCAAACTGTTACAAACAAAGCTGCATTTATCCACAGCCTACCATCCCCAGACCGATGGTCAAACGGAGAGGGTGAATAGGTGCTTAGAGAATTACTTGTGCTGCATGTGCTTTCATAAACCAGTGACATGGTATAAATGGCTGAGTTTAGTAGAATGGTGGTACAACAGCAATTACCATACCAGCCTACAGATGTCTCCTTTCGAAGCTCTATATGGTTACAAACCTCCTTCCTTCCACTATTTGCTTGTGCTCGAGACTCCTGTAGCAAACGTGGAAGAATTCTTAAAAGAACGACAACACATGGCTTCACTTCTCCGAGATCAGCTTCAGTCTGCTCAAAATCGCATGAAGCAAATGGTGGATAAGCATCGTACTGACAGAGCCTTTGAGATAGGAGATTGGGTGTACTTGAAATTGCAGCCATATAGACAAAATACAGTAGCTGTAAGGAAGCATTTGAAGCTTTCAACAAAGTACTATGGACCATTTCAGGTGACTGCTAAAGTTGGACCTGTAGCCTATCAACTTCAGCTGCCAGCCACTAGTGCCATTCACAATGTCTTTCATGTCTCCCTACTTAAGAAAGCCTTGGGACAAAACAAACTCACTTTAGCTCTGCCTACTTGTACCAAGGAAGGAGTCCCCAAAGTAGAACCCTTGGCACTCTTACAACGTAGAGTCTTGCTAATTTGCTTCAGGAGTTTCCCTCGACTTCTCAAAGAAAAGAAAAAAAAGGATAAAAAAACACCGAATGTTTCAAATAAATTAATTTGCACAACAAAGGTTGCTTTGGCAACATATTGCTATAGTTAGTCTAGTTAAAAATATCAAGCATCATAAAGCATATAACAGTGTCAAAATTTAAACTCAATTTCGTGACATCGATCGCATGATAATAATCATATAATATCACAAAAAACAATAAACGCCAAAATATTGAATGGGATAAACAACAAAGTATGAGTAAAAATAAGAAATCAATAATATGTATGCATCAAGATGGATTGATACAAGGATCCCCTTTAATTAGTGGACTAAAATGCTTGCAAAAGCTGTTTGCTTTACCATCCATTATATACACATCCATGTATGGATATCAATAATAATGGCTTATCTGAATATCAATAATAAGGTTAAGCAAGATTTGTTCAAATTCCAAACTCGCCCATCATATATTTGTTTTCTTTCCTCTTTCGTTTACATTATTATATACATATCGTGCACATAGACCAAGAATTACATATCCATCTTTCTCGTTTACTTCAAAGGAAATTAAATTTATTTATTTTGGATGAAAGAAACACAAAAATCAGATCTTTTCTGAATTAGTTGACAAATGACAAGTACATTTTATTATTTTGAAGCTGAGTGTTTTACTGAAACTTATCCTCCTGACCGATAAAATCACTCAGCAGCCAGATACCAAAAATAATCACACTGGCCAATGCACCAGATTTCAAAATACAATTTGGATTCCCAAGAAGTAACATCTTTTTTCCCTTATATGTGTGTGTGTGTATATATATATATGCATGGTTTATTGTCCAATTAACAGTTTGATACGCGAAGTCCCTTTTGTTGTTTCAGTCATAAAACTTTAGTATTATCACTCCCTATATGTTTAGGATGGATGAATTTAAACCCCAAGAAAATGCTGATGTTGTTTCTAGTGTTAATGGTTTAATACACGGCGGCAATAAAGTTACCAGATTAGATTGCAGAAGAAACGATATGGAGTCAGCAAGAAGTCTTTGTGATGTTCTAAAATGTTGCCTACTCAAATTTGCCATGGATGGAATTGACAAAGCGTTTATTGATAGAAAAAGGTGGAAAAAGAGTCCTCTTGTTAATAACCACCATAGCCAAGTTTTTTTAGGTGACAATGGGATTGTGGATCAAGAATGTGGAGGTAGTGAATTCTCGCAGGTATTCAATTCTCCTTCACAAGCCTGTAATCGATTTTCGTTTAACTTTTTTTCTTTGTTTTCAATGTTACTGATCAAACTTATAGGTTTCCAATTCAATCTTATAGTTACTTCTTTTGCATTCCCGATTTGGCTATCCAACTTTTTCTTGGCTTTTTTTTAATGTATCCTTTCAAGACTCCAAGACATATTAGAGGGTATTTCATGTTGAGATTCTTGATTGGTAAGGTTAGTGAAAAAGCTCAAAAATCAATGAGAAGAACAGCATTTAGGTCGGGCTGTGCATTTTTCTGGTCAAGCTATGTCTTTCTCATGCTTTCAGGATTACTAGCATCTGGGTTCGCATTTAGTAGTTTGGTGATGAGAAACATAGTAGAGAAACCTCTACAGACAAGACAATTCAATTTCGATTACACAAAAAGCAGTCCAGTTGCCTATGTGCCAATAGTGCCTCAGTCTGACCTAGGTCCAGTGATTCCTCGTGATCACAAGTTGCAGCTTACTGTTTCACTAACTATGCCAGAGTCTGAGTACAATAGGCAACTTGGCATCTTTCAGGTATTCTTTCTATAATTATTAGCCCTCCTATAAATCATTTATCCAACACCCTTTATCTTGTGTCAATTATAAGAACTTTTTTTTTTCCCTTTACACTCAAATTAAGGTGAAGGTAGAGTTGGTGACAGCAACAGGCAAAGTGAGAACTAGCTCAAGTCAACCATGTATGTTACAGTTCAAAAGCAACCCAACTCGCGTTGTGGAAACAATAATTAAGAGTGTTCCTGTAATTGCTGGTTTTGGATCAGAATCTCAGGTTCTCAACATAAAAATGAAAGAATTAACACAAGGGCTTGAGCCAACGGCATTTCTGAAGGAGATAATAGAATCACGAGCAGAATACAAATCAGGAGCTGGTATCTCTGCAATTTATGAAGCATCGCTTTCTCTAGAATCTGATATTCCACAATTGAAAAGAATAATATGGAACTGGAGGCGAACCATTTTCGTATGGACAAGCACTCTCATTTTTTTAACTGAGTTGATCTTTGTTTCACTCTTCTTTACACCTATAATTGTTCCCAGAGGAAGGCGTCTTCTCGCTTATGCTAAGAAGGAAACTCACTCCACCACCATCTGCTGCTCTGCAAATTAATACAACATCAAATTCACCATAAGCATCATCTTAGCACTATGACCACTCATATTTTGGTGTTCTATATATAGTAATATATAATAAATTGATGATTGTTCACATATATAAATATGAAACTTTTTTTCCTTGGAGAATATAAATGTGACACTTTAATGCTACGACTTTTCAATTCTTATATACGAGAAAGATGGAATATTTATTTTAACAGTATGAGAAGAGAGGTTTCGTACCATCTAAAATTTTTACACACTTGAAAATCACACACATACAAGACAATAAGAGATACCCATTTGAGTTTTGGTTAAAAAATTAAGACAAAAAACCTAGGAGTACCCCTTTGAGTTTTGGTTTTAGACCGAGGCAAAAAGTATAGAGGTACACCATTGAGTTTTTTGTTAAAAAATTGAGGTAAAAAGTAAAAAGGTATTCATTTCAGTTTTGGTTGAAAAATTGAGCCAAAAAACAAAGTGATACGATACCCCTTTGAGTTTTGGATAAAAAACTGAAGTAAAATGCAAAGGGGCACCCCTTGGTATTTTGGACGAAAAACTAAGTCAAAAAACAAAAGGGTTAACCTTTTGAGTTTTGGATAGAAAACTAAAGCAAAAAGTCTAGGAGCAACCCTTTGAATTTTGAGCGAAAAACAGAGGCAAAAAGCAAAGCGGTATCACTTTGAGTTTTGGATTAAAAATTAAGGCAAAAAGTCTTGAGATACTTGTTTGAGTTTTGGTTAAAAAACTGAAGCAAAAAGTCTTGGGCTACATTTTCCTTCAAGAAAATTAATAATTTGAGAAAGAATGGTTGCCACAGCCAGCCAGTATAGAGAGCACCATAACATGGACTGGTAGTTTCGGCCACCGTCGAAACCTCGAATTTCACTATAAACCCTAAACTGTCAACATCACCAATTTTTTCAACTAAAGTTTTCGATTTTAGCTACTACCCCTTTGAGTTTTGGTTGAAAAACTGAGGAAAAAAGTAAAGACCCCTTCTAGTATTGGTTGAAAAATTGAGGCAAAAAGCAAATAGGTACCCTTTTGAGTTTTGTATTAAAAACTTAAGCAAAAAGCCTAAGAATACCCATTTGAATTTTGGGTGAAAAGCAGAAGCAAAATGTAAATGGATATCCCTTTGAGTTTTGGTTGAAAAACTGATGCAAAATACTAAGCGATACCCTTTTGCGTTTTGGATAAAAAACTGAGGCAAAAAGCAAAGGGTTACCTCATTGAGTTTTGGATGAAAAACTGAGGCAAAAAACCTATAGGCACGCCTTTGAGTTTTGGATGAAAAATAGAGGCAAAAAGCCTAGGGGTGCCCTTTTGAATTTTGGATGAAAAACTGAGGCAAAAAGCCTAGGGGTAGAATTTTGGTTAAAAAATTCAGGCAAAAAGCCTTGGGGTACCCTTTTGAGTTTTTGTTGAAAAATCGAGGCAAAAAACAAAGAGATACCCCTTTAAGTTTTGGTTGAAAAATTGAGGCAAAAAGCAAAAGGGTACCCTTTGAAATTTAGTTGAAAAACTGAAGCAAAAAGCCTAAGGGTATCCTTTTGAGTTTTGGATGAAAAACTAAAGCAAAATGCTGAAAAATTAAGGCAAAAAGCCAAGGGATACAACTTTGCGTTTTGAATAAAAAACTGAGGCAAAAAGCAAAAGGATACCCCTTTGAGTTTTGGATGAAAAACTGAAGTAAAATACAAAAACGTACCCCTTTGAGTTTTGGTTAAAAAACTGAGGCAAAAAGTCAAGAGGTAGCCCTAAGCATTTTAGATGAAAAGTAACACACTTATCCTATAACCTGCCTATATCACTTTATCATGTATCATTAAATATGCTTTACTATGCTATTATGCCATTAACTATACTATACATATATCTTATAAGAAAAGCTTAAACCATAACATATGAACTTTAAGAATAATACTTTACTTACATATGAGTCTGTTAAAATATTACAATATTTACATATAATAAATATCTGTACTATACAAAAATTTCCAACATCAATTAAAATCTCCAAACCAAAATCAACCCAAAATGAAGACTATATACTTTCCAATATTTTAAAACTTGTGTTGTCCATCTCGCTGCAGATATTATCCTTGAGAAGAAGTCCTATCTTGACAACCTATACGGATAAAAACCCGTGCTAAGCTATAAAGATTAGTAGGGAACATAACACATGCAGACGACCTCTTTTGAAGGTCTTAAAAAGCATATCTTTAAGCATACAAACCAATAATTTAACAACAATAATAATATCTCCAAGTACTATTTGATCTTGTGCTATACCTATAACCAATATCGAATGCCTATTAATATTCCTCTTATTTATCACTTTTAAATTCTTAGAAATATTCATAGGACACTTAAAATCTTATACATTAAGTTTACTTTCTTGATCCCTATAAGTTACTTTTAGTTAATCACTTTAACTTACCAATCTTTTCTTGAATATGTGTTAATATCAATTTAGATTCATAAAAAGACCAAGTTATAATTCATATAACTCTAGGGTAATAAAATCGAGTCCCTATATATAGACAAATACTAATAATTTCCATGTCACATAATCATATGAAAACACATCCTATGTATCCAATTCATGTATTAACTCTTTCAATTCTTGTTATCATTAATATGCCATTCTTTTCATAATTTGATACCATTCTATTTTGCTATTACATTGGCATACTAATTTACTTCTATCTCATGCATATATTACATACCCCTGCTTATGAGTTCATAATTCATTTACGATTACACGTAAAAGTCACACATATCATTTACACCATGATAAGCTAGAAACGTGTAAATTTAGGGAATACATATTAATCAATGCAATTATTGCAAAACATCATAATACATGAATACAACTACATATATCTTGTATTCCTAGGTATAGAAAACATTATGAAATTATGTTATAGATTTGATTCATATAATAATAAAATATCGTGTTACTCTATGTCATGTTTTCCATATACTATACATTGATTCGTATAATGGTGATACATAAATAAAAGTTATGTAAGAAGCATATGACCATGAACAACATATATACACCAATACAATTATTCATAAAATATTAGTGTTGTGCAAGTTCATATGCATAACTTATAAGTCTAGTATGCACATGTGATACTAAAATACCGTATACATATAATTATAATGTAACCTCTTTTTACTGCATGTTTTCGTATGCAATATAGGGATATCATATAAGAATAATATGATATTTTTCTTTTACTTTGAATTAGGCGTGCACTTTTCTAAAGAAGTGGATAATAGGCTAAACTATTGCACCCGAAGGCACGAATAAGATACTTGAAGGTATTAAACTTTAGACCCAAATAGGGCCGAAACTATACTATTTGACTGGTCAAGCGAACCCAAATGAGGTCCACTAACAACCTATATAGGGCTATTTATGATCCAAATAGGACCATTTCTATACTTTATGACCAAATGGGGTCAAAACTATACTATCGTAGCTGCAAATTACCCTTATAGGCATGCCTATCTATTCACAACCTATACACAATGTAGGCAATATAATCTCTTTACTTTATCTTCCTTTACCTTTCTTTTTCCAGCCATGTAAATACATTTATATGTATAACAATGAGTATGGCACTATATCTTTGATCATGTATAAACATTCTGTGGCATGATGTCATATGCATGCTGTAGTGACAGTATTTTGTACTTATAATCAAAGACGTGTAATTCATCATATATATGTGAAAGTGCACCTTATCACTAAGTTATCTTTATTTACATAATATGTGTACGCATGTCTGTATTCACTCTCCTTTTTAAGCATACGCTATGTTTTAAGACACATTAATTATACTTATACTTTCATGCTTACACATTTTATTATCATGCTCTTATGATATATTCATAAGAACCATAATTATATGGAGATAAATATACACATATATATTATCGTTATGTAAATGCATATCTATACAATTCACTATGAACATAACATTTACATCTTTACACTTGAACATATATCTTCATATCCAATTGGTTAATATAACAAGCACACTCAATAAAGATAAAATATCCAATTAAAGTTATTCACTTATACATGTCACTCACATTTCAAAGTTGATACCCATTCATGCATGATCATACTATATTTATATCTATACATACTCATGCACCCTTGTAATCTCATTACATCTTTTGTACAAGTAAAGTTGACATTTCAGCTATGAGCATATCAGTAAATCCATGAAATCAATATCAATCATGTATATTCTTAAGTGTATAATCATTTAAGCATATAAATACTATCCCACTACAACATTTTATTCACGTTCATACATAAAGGTATAGGCATTTATGTGTATCTTACTATTCCAATTAAACATCTTTAATCATACCTATTCATGAACAAATTATTTGAATAGGTATATAAGCTTTAGGTTATTTATTAATATATATATATATATATATATATATATATATATATATATATATATATATATATATATATATATATATATATATATATATATATATATATATATATATAACAAGGTACCATTATATTTACATGATTTTTTAACATAATCCATTATGGTTTACATGTTCTTGATAACATGTATTACCCTTTTTTATGATTAAAATGCTTTAAAAGTATTTGGGGAAGTTCAGGTAAGTTTTAGAGATAATTTGGGGCCTAAAAATCAAGTATAAGAGGAAACAGGAGAGGGTTACGATGACTATTGATTTGTGTTGACCGTGAGATAGGTGTAAATTCAGTTTTGGAAGTGCTCATGGTGGTTACCAATTTGGTGGTGACCGTGAGGTCCGGTCTGCCCTAAAAATCATAAAGATAGATTTCTAGATTTAACTTATAAGCCAATTTATACCTATTAAATGTCATTTTTAAGCAAATAAGTCTTCTATAAACTTATTCCTACAAGTTTCAAGTTTCTAAAATATTAAAAATCAACTCGTTATCACCTACAAATTGCAAGATATTTAAGAAACACTACAAGCTATTCCCATTAATAGGGCAGCAAGTATGTCTAATTTTCAAGCCAAAATATGACTAACTTAGATTTCTTTATATAAAATCTAGATATGGGAGTCTAGTTTCTAACCCAACTAGAATTATTCAATTTTTTACTTTATAACTTGAGTTATGAGCAAAAGAGTACTGTTAGGTCAAGTAAACCTATACCTAGAATTTTGTGATAGATTTGTATGTACATTTAAACTCTATAAATGATGTTTCCTAAGTAATTTCTTATCAAATATATGTTCATACATCCTTATTATCCCTAAATTATCTTAACATCATTTTAAACAAACTTCAAATTGAGACTTTACTAATTTTACTTCTTAGTCTTTATCATATAAACACATGCAAACTATAAATCTTTAGATCTCATCTCTAAAACTATATCACTATCTCAAAATGCATCCATTACACATTTTATCCACATTTTCACACATTATAACCATATTCAAAATGAGTAGAGTTCCCAAACCTGATATGCAACTTAAATTCTTGCTTGAAACCCTTTTTTCTCTCAACTTCTTTTTCTTCTTAATTTTCCTTGCTATCTCATCACCATGATGACATCCTTCTTCCAACTCTCTTTTTACACATGCACAATGATAGAAGATAAGAGATTTTCTTTGGAATGAAAGTGGCCAAATTTATAAGAAAGAAGAGGGATTTATAGATTTTTAAGAGAGAGAAGATGCAATTATTTTAGAAAGAAAGAGGAAAAGAAAATTTGTGTTTTTCCCTTGGTGTAGTTGACCAAGACACATAAATCTCTAAAAATCATTATTTTATCTCTCCTACATATAAAGCTCTAGAATCTTTAAATAGGAGGAGAAGTTTCCTTTAGCTCCTTCATTTATTTGCATGTCAGAAATTTATCCCCTCTTATTTCTTTCTCTTATAAAATCAACCTCATATATTCTTTCTTTCAATTACAATCCCTAAAGTTGCTATCCTTTTTTATTCACACCCTAGTAGACTTTCCTTTTATTGAAATTGGCTCACTAAATCACACTTATATCAAAACTGACCACTTAACTATATTTTCGTTCTAATTTCATACTTATATGCCGCGATGTTAAATGAATCTTTTACCCTCTGTCACATAAGACTATAAATCCAATGGGTTTTAACTTATAATACATCATTTAATTATGCTTAATTAAACTATTATTATTACCATACTAATATCCTTGAATTTTACTTGGTCATATTTTGGGTTCTTACAAAAAATTTAAGGCAAAAAGAAAAAGGGTACCCTTATGGGTTTTGGATGAAAAACTAAGGCAAAAAGCTTAAGGAAAAACCTTTAAGTTTTGGATGAAAAATAGAAGCATAAAACAAAGGGGTACCCTTTTTAACTTTGGATGAAAAACTGCGGCAAAAAGCTTTAGAGTACCCATTTTAGTTTTGGTTAAAAAACTAAGGCAAAAAGCCTTAGGGTACCCTTATGAGTTTTGGTTAAAAAATTGAGGAATAAAGCAAATAGGTACCCTTTTGAGTTTTGGTTGAAAAACAAAGGCAAAAAGCAAAAGGGTATCCCTTTGAGTTTTGGATGAAAAATTGAAGTAAGATGCAAAGGGGCACCCCTTTTAGTTTTGGTTGAAAACTATGGCAAAAAACCAAAGGGTATCCTTTTGTATTTTGGATGAAAAATTGAGACAAAAAGTAAAGGGATATCTCTTAGAGTTTTGGATGAAAAACTGAGGCAAAAAGCCTAAGGGAACCCTTTTAAGTTTTGGATGAAAAATAAGATCTCCTCTGGCACTTCTTTATGCCAAGCTTAAAGATGAAAAATGATCTCATCATTCCAAAAGCCCTCAACTGGTTTGATAATTCCTTGTTCCATGTCAAATACATCATTAAATAGCTTAAAAACCATCACTACTTCACCTTGTACCAGTTGAGTCCCATTCACTCTACAATAAAGAAAAACTCTTGAAGCTGGAACAAAGCTCTTGGAAATATAGGGAACTTCATTGAGTTTTTGTTGAAAAACTAAGAAAAAATTCAAAGTGGTGCCCATTTGATTTTTTGTTTACCCCTTTTGAGTATTGGTTTAAAAACTGAGTAAAAATGCAAAGGGGTACCCTTTTGGATTTTGGCTGAAAAACTGAGGCAAAATTTCAAAGGATAACCGCATTGAGTTTTTGATGAAAAAGTGAGTAAAAATTCAAAGTGGTACCCCTTTGGGTTTTTTGCTAAAAAACTAAGGTAAAATGGCAAAGGGTACCCCCTTTGAGTTTCGGTTGAAAACTGAGTAAAAATACAAAGGAATATCCCTTCGAGTTTTGGCCGACAAACTGAGGCAAAATTTCAAAGGGTGTCCCCATTGAGTTTTTATTGAAAAATTGAGTAAAAATTCAAAGGGGTAACCCTATGGATTTTTGGCTAAAAAACTGAGGCAAATTGTCAAAGGATACACCTTTTGAGTTTTGATTGAAAAACTAAGTAAAAATTCAAAGGGATATCCTTTTGGGTTTTGCTGAAAAATTGAGGAAAAATTTAAAGGGGTACCCCCTTTGAGTTTTGGTTGAAAAAGTAAGTAAAAATGCAAAAGGGTACCCCTATGGAATTTGGCTGAAAAACTGAGGTAAAATTTCAAAGGGTATCGCCATTAAGTTTTTGTTGAAAAACTGCGTAAAAATTCAAAGGGGTACCCCTTTGGGTTTTTGCTAAAAAATTAAGGAAAAATGCCAAAGGGAACCCCTTTGAGTTTTCGTTTAAAAAATGAGTAAAAATGCAAAGGGGAACCCCTTTCGATTTTGGTTAAAATACTAAGGCAAATTTTCAAAGGGTATTCCCAATGAGTTTTGGTTGAAAAACTGAGCAAAATTTCAAAGGGGTACCCCTATGGGTTTTGCTAAAAAATTGTGGCAAAATTAGAAGGGATACCCCTTTGGGTTTTTGCTGAATAACAGAGGAAAAATGCCAAAGGATACTCCCTATGAGTTTTGGTCTAAAAACAAAGTAAAAAAGTAAAGGGGTACCCATTTGGATTTTGGTTGAGAAACTGAGGCAAAATGCCAAAGAGTACCCCCTTTGAGTTTTGGTTGAAAAACTGAGTAAAAATGAAAAGGGGTACCCCTTTGGATTTTGGCTGAAAAATCGAGGCAAAATGCCAAAGGGTACCCCCTTGGAGTTTTGGCTAAAAATAAAGTAAAAATGAAAAGGGGTACCACTTTGGGTTTTGGCTGAAAAATCATGGCAAAATGCCAAAGGGTACCCCCTTTGAGTTTTGGTTCAAAAACTAAGTAAAAATGCAAAGGAATACCACTTTGGATTTTGGCTGAAACTGAGGCAAAATGCCAAAGGGTACCCCCATTGAGTTTCGATTGAAAAATTGAGTAAAAATGCAAAGGGATACCCCTTTGGGTTTTGGCTAAAAACTGAGGCATTATGCCAAAGGGTACCCCTTTTGAGTTATTGTTTAAAAAATGACTAAAAATAAAAATGGGTACCTCTTTGGATTTTGGTTGAAAAACTAAGGCATTACGCCAAAGGGTACCCCCTTTGAGTTTTGGTTGAAAAACTGAGTAAAAATGAAAATGGGTACCTCTTTAGATTTTGGCTGAAAAACTGAGGCATTATGACAAAGGGTACCCACTTTGAGTTTTTGTTTAAAAACTGAGTAAAAATGCAATGAAGTATCCCTTAGAGTTTTGGCTGAAAAACTGCGGCAAAATGCCAAAGTGTACACCCTTTGAGTTTTTGTTGAAAAACTTAGTAAAAATGAGAAGGGGTACCCCTTTGGGTTTTGGCTGAAAAACTGAGGCAAAATGCCAAAGGGTCCCCCTTTGAGATTTGCTTGAAAACCTGAGTAAAAAAGGAGAGAGGAACCTGTTTTGGTTTTGGGTAAAAAACTGAGGCAAAATGCCAAAGGGTACCGCCTTTGAGTTTTGCTTAAAAACTGAGTAAAAAGTCAAATGGGTACCCCTTTGGGTTTTGGATGAAAAACTGAGGCAAAATGTCAAAGGATACCCCCTTTGAGTTTTGGCTGAAAAATTGAGGAAAAATTTCAAAAGGTACCCCCATTAAGTTTTGGTTGAAAAACAGAGTAAAAAATTAAAGGGATACCCCTTTGGGTTTTTGGCTGAAAAGCAGATACAAAATGCTAAAGAGTAGCCCCTACGAGTTTTTGTTGAAAAAATTGAGTAAAATGCAAAGGGGTACCCCTTTGGATTTTGGCTGAAAAACTGAGGCAAAATACCAAAGGATGCCCCCTTTAAGTTTTGGTTGAAAAACTAAGTAAAAATGCAAAGGGTTACCCGTTTAGGTTATGGTTAAAAAACTGAGGCAAAATGCCAAAGGGTACCCCCTTTGAGTTTTGGTAGAAAAACTGAGTAAAGATGCAAATGGGTACCCTTTTTGATTTTTTGCTGAAAAATTGAGGTAAAATGCTAAAAGTAACCCCTATGAGTTTTGGTGAAAAAACTAAGTAAAAATGCAAAGGGGTACCCCTTTGGGTTCTGGCTCTGAGGCAAAATGCCAAAGGGTACCCCCTTTGAGTTTTAGTTGAAAAACTGAGTAAAAATGCAAATGGGTACCTCTTTGGGTTTTTGCTGAAAAACTGAGGCCTTATGCCAAAGGGTACCCCCTTTGAGTTTTTGTTTAAAAACTGAGTAACAATGCAATAAAGTATGCCTGAGAAACTGAGGCAAAATGCCAAAGAGTACACCCTATGAGTTTTGGTTGAAAAACTGAGTAAAATGCAAAGGGGTATCCCTTTGGGGTTTGGCTAAAAAATAGAGGCAAAATGCCAAAGGGTACCCCCTTTGAGTTTTGGTTGAAAAACTGAGTAAATATGAAAAGGGGTACCCCTTTTGGATTTTGGGTGAAAAATCGAGGCAAAATGCCAAAGGGTACCCCTTTGAGTTTTGGTTAAAAATAAAGTAAAAATGAAAAGGGGTACCACTTTGGGTTTTGGTTGAAAAACCAAGGCAAAATGCCAATGGGTACCCCCTTTGAGTTTTGGTTGAAAAACTGAGTAAAAATGCAAAGGAATACCACTTTGGGTTTTTGCTTAAAAACTGAGGCAAAATGCCAAAGGGTACCCCCATTGAGTTTCGGTTGAAAAATTGAGTAAATATGCAGAGGGATACCCCTTTGGGTTTTGGCTGAAGAACTGAGGCATTATACCAAAGGGTATCCTCTTTGAGTTATTGTTTAAAAACTGAGTAACAATAGAAATGGGTTACTGTTTGGCTTTTGGCTTAAAAACTAAGGCATTACGCCAAAGGACCCTCTTTGAGTTTTGGTTGAAAAATTGAGTAAAAATGAAAATGGGTACCTCTTTAGATTTTGGCTGAAAAACTGAGGCATTATGACAGAGGGTACCCCCTTTGGGTTTTTGTTTAAAAACTGAGTAAAAATGCAATGAAGTATCCCTTAGGGTTTTGGCTGAAAAACTGAGGCAAAATACCAAAGTGTACACCCTTTGAGTTTTGGTTGAAAAACTTAGTAAAAATGAGAAGGGGTACCCCTTTGGGTTTTGGCTGAAAAACTGAGGCAAAATGCCAAAGGGTACCCCCTTTGAGATTTGGTTGAAAACCTGAGTAAAAAATCAAAGAGGAACCTGTTTTGGTTTTGGGTAAAAAACATAGGCAAAAAATGCCAAAGGGTACCCCCTTTGAGTTTTGCTTAAAAACTGAGTAAAAAGTCAAATGGGTACCCCTTTGGGTTTTGGCTGAAAAACTGAGGCAAAATGTCAAAGGGTACCCCCTTTGAGTTTTGGCTGAAAAGCTGAGGAAAAATTTCAAAGGGTATCCCCATTAAGTTTTGGTTGAAAAACAGAGTAAAAAATTAAAGGGATACCCCTTTGGGTTTCTGGATGAAAAACTGATGCAAAATGCAAAAGAGTAGCCCCTACGAGTTTTTGTTGAAAAATTGAGTAAAAATGCAAAGGGTTACTCCTTTGAGTTTTAGCTGAAAAACAGAGGAGAAATTCAAAGGATGCCCCCTTTAAGTTTTGGTTGAAAAACTAAGTAAAAATGCAAAGGGTTACCCGTTTAGGTTATGGTTAAAAAACTGAGGCAAAATGCCAAAGGGTTCCCCCTTTGAGTTTTGGTAGAAAAACTGAGTAAAAATGAAAATGGGTACCCTTTTTGATTTTTTGCTGAAAAATTGAGGTAAAATGCTAAAGAGTAACCCCTATGAGTTTTGGTGAAAAAACTAAGTAAAAATGCAAAGGGGTACCCCTTTGGGTTCTGGCTCTGAGGCAAAATGCCAAAGGGTACCCCCTTTGAGTTTTAGTTGAAAAACTGAGTAAAAATGCAAATGGGTACCTCTTTGGGTTTTTGCTGAAAAACTGAGGCATTATGCCAAAGGGTAGCCCCTTTGAGTTTTTGTTTAAAAACTGAGTAACAATGCAATGAAGTATGCTGAGAAACTGAGGCAAAATGCCAAAGAGTACACCCTATGAGTTTTGGTTGAAAAACTGAGTAAAAATGCAAAGGGGTATCCCTTTGGGTTTTGGCTAAAAAATAGAGGCAAAATGCCAAAGGGTACCCCCTTTGAGTTTTGGTTGAAAAACTGAGTAAATATGAAAAGGGGTACCCCTTTGGATTTTGGCTGAAAAACGAGGCAAAATGCCAAAGGGTACCCCTTTGAGTTTTGGTTAAAAATAAAGTAAAAATGAAAAAGGGGTACCACTTTGGGTTTTGGTTGAAAAACCGAGGCAAAATGCCAAAGGGTACCCCCTTTGAGTTTTGGTTGAAAAACTGAGTTAAAATGCAAAGGAATACCACTTTGGGTTTTTGCTGAAAAACTGAGGCAAAATGCCAAAGGGTACCGCCATTGAGTTTCGATTGAAAAATTAAGTAAAAATGCAGAGGGATACCCCTTTGGGTTTTGGCTGAAAAACTGAGGCATTTTACCAAAAGGTACCCTCTTTGAGTTATTGTTTAAAAACTGAGTAAAAATAAAAATGGGTAACTGTTTGGGTTTTGGCTTAAAAACTAAGGCATTACGCCAAAGGGTACCCCCTTTGAGTTTTGGTTGAAAAATTGAGTAAAAATGAAAATGGGTGCCTCTTTAGATTTTGGCTGAAAAACTGAGACATTATGACAAAGGGTACCCCCTTTGAGTTTTTGTTTAAAAACTGAGTAAAAATGCAATGAAGTATCCCTTAGGGTTTTGGCTTAAAAACTGAGGCAAAATACCAAAGTGTACACCCTTTGAGTTTTGGTTGAAAAACTTAGTAAAAATGAGAAGGGATACCCCTTTGGGTTTTGGCTGAAAAATCGAGGCAAAATGCCAAAGGGTACCCCCTTTGAGATTTGCTTGAAAACCTGAGTAAAAAATCAAAGAGGAACCTGTTTTTGTTTTGGGTAAAAAACTGAGGCAAAATGCCAAAGCGTACCCCCTTTGAGTTTTGCTTAAAAACTGAGTAAAAAGTCAAATGGGTACCCCTTTGGGTTTTGGCTGAAAAACTGAGGCAAAATGTCAAAGGGTACCCCCTTTGAGTTTTGGCTGAAAAGTTGAGGAAAAATTTCAAAGGGTATCCCCATTAAGTTTTGGTTGAAAAACAGAGTAAAAAATTAAAGGGATACCCCTTTGTGTTTCTGGATGAAAAACAGATGCAAAATGCAAAGTAGTAGCCCCTACGAGTTTTTGTTGAAAAATTGAGTAAAAATGCAAAGGGGTACTACTTTGAGTTTTGGCTGAAAAACTGAGGCAAAATCCCAAAGGATGCCCCCTTTATGTTTTGGTTGAAAAACTAAGTAAAAATGCAAAGGGTTACCCGTTTAGGTTATGGTTAAAAAACTGAGGCAAAATGCCAAAGGGTAGCCCCTTTGAGTTTTGGTAGAAAAACTGAGTAAAAATGCAAATGGGTACCCTTTTTGATTTTTTGCTAAAAAATTGAGGTAAAATGCTAAAGAGTAACCCCTATGAGTTTTGGTGAAAAAACTAAGTAAAAATGCAAAGGGGTACCCCTTTGGGTTCAGGCTCTGAGGCAAAATGCCAAAGGGTACCCCCTTTGAGTTTTGGTTGAAAAACTGAGTAAAAATGCAAATGGGTACCTCTTTGGGTTTTGGATGAAAAACTGAGGCATTATGCCAAAGGGTACCCCTTTTGAGTTTTTGTTTAAAAACTGAGTAACAATGCAATGAAGTATCCCTTTAGGTTTTGGCTGAAAAAATAAGGCAAAATGCCAAAGTGTACCCCCTTTGAGTTTTGGTTGAAAAAACTAAGTAAAAATGAAAAGGGGTACCCTTTTGGGTTTAGGCTGAAAAACTGAGGCAAAATGCCAAAGGGTACCCCCTATGAGATTTGCTTGAAAAACTAAGTAAAAAAGCAAAGGGGAACCCGTTTGGCTTTTATGGAAAAAACTAAGGCAAAATATCAAAGGGTACCCCCTTTGAGTTTTGCTTAAAAACTGAGTAAAAAGTCAAATGGGTTACCCATTGGGATTTGGCTAAAAAACTGAGGCAAAATGCCAAAGTGTACCCCATTTGAGTTTTTGTTGGAAAACTTAGTAAAAATGAGATGGGGTACCCCTTTGGGTATTGGCTGAAAAACTGAGGCAAAATGCCAAAGGGTACCCCCATTGTGATTTGCTTGAAAAACTGAGTAAAAAAAGAAAGGGGAACCCATTTGGGTTTTGGGTAAAAAACTGAGGCAAAATGCCAAAGGGTACGCCATTTGAGTTTTGCTTAAAAACTGAGTAAAAAGTCAAATCTGTACCCCTTTGGATTTTAGTTGAAAAACTGAGGCAAAATATCAAAGGGTAACCTCTTTGAGTTTTAGCCCAAAAATTGAGGAAAAATTTCTAAGGATATCCCTATTAAGTTTTGGTTGAAAAATCCAATAAAAATTTAAAGGGATACCCCTTTAGGTTTTCGACTGAAAAATAGATGCAAAATGTCAAAGAGTACCCCCCATGAGTTTTGGTTGAAAAATTGAGTAAAAATGCAAAGGGGTACCTCTTTGGGTTTTGGCTGAAAAACTGAGTCAAAATACCAAAGGATACCACATTTAAGTTTTGGTTGAAAAGCTAAGTAAAAATGCCAAGGATTATCCCTTTGGGTTAAGGTTAAAAAACTGAGGCAAGATGCCAAAGGTTACCCCCTTTGAGTTTTGGTTGAAAAACTGAGTAAAAAAGCAACTGGATACCCCTTTGGGTTTTTTGCTTAAAAACTGAGGTAAAATGCCAAATAGTACCCCCTATGAGCTTTGGTGAAAAAACTAAGTAAAAATGCAAATGGGTGCCCATTTGGGTTCTGGCTAAAAAACTGAGGCAAAATGCCAAAGGGTACCCCCTTTGAGTTTTGTTTGAAAAATTGAGTAAAAATAAAAATGGGTACCTTTTTGGGTTTTGGATGAAAAATTGTGGCATTATGCCAAAGGGTACCCCCTTTGAGTTTTTGTTTAAAAACTGAGTAAAAATGCAATGAAGTATTCCTTTAGATTTTGGCTGAAAAACTGAGGCAAAATGCCAAAGTGTACCTCCTTTGAGTTTTGGTTGAAAAACTTAGTAAAAATGAGAAGGAGTACCCCTTTGGGTTTTGGCTAAAAAACTGAGGCAAAATGCCAAAGGATACCCCATTTGAGATTTGCTTAAAAAACTGAGAAAAAAAGCAAAAAGGGAACCCGTTAGGATTTTGGGTAAAAAATTGAGGCAAAATGCAAAAGGGTTCCCCCTTTGAGTTTTGCTTAAAAACTTAGTAAAATGTCAAATGGGTACCGCTTTGGGTTTTGGCTGAAAAACTGAGGCAAAATGTCAAAGGGTACCCCCTTTGAGTTTTGGCTGAAAAACTGAGGAAAAATTTCAAAAGGTATCCCCATTAAATTTTTGTTGAAAAATTGAGTAAAAATTTAAAGGGATACCCCTTTGGGTTTTTGGCTGAAAAACAGATGCAAAATGCCAAAGAGTACCCCCTACGAGATTTGGTTGAAAAATTGAGCAACAATACAAAGGGATACCCTTTTGGGTTCTGGCTAAAAAATTGAGGCTTAAAGCCAAAGAGTACCCCTTATGAGTTTTGGTTGAAAAACTGAGTAAAAATGCAAATGGGAACCCCTTTGGGTTTTTTTGCTGAAAAATTGAGGTAAAATGCCAAAGAGTACCCCCTATGAGTTTTGGTAAAAAAACTAAGTAAAAATGCAAAGGGGTACCCCTTTGGGTTCTCGCTAAAAAACTGAGGCAAAATACCAAAGGGTACCCCCTTTGAGTTTTGGTTGAAAAACTGAGTAAAAATGCAAATGGGTACCCTTTTGGATTTTTTGCTGAAAAACTGAGGTAAAATGCCAAAGAGTAACCCCTATGAGTTTTGGTGAAAGAACTAAGTAAAAATGCAAAGGGGTACTTCTTTGGATTCTGGCTAAAAAACTGAGGCAAAATGCCAAAGGGTATACCCTTTGAGTTTTGGTTGAAAAACTGAGTAAAAATGCAAATGGGTACCTCTTTGGGTTTTGGCTGAAAAACTGAGGCATTATGTCATAGGGTACCCCCTTTGAGTTTTTGTATAAAAATTGAGTAAAAATGCAATGAAGTATTCCACTAGGTTATGGCTGAAAAACATAGGCAAAATGCCAAAGTGTACCCCCTTTGAGTTTTGGTTGAAAAACTTAGTAAAAATGAGAAGGGATACCCATTTGGGTTTTGGCTTAAAAACTGAGGCAAAATGCCAAAGGGTACCCCCTTTGAGATTTGCTTGACAAACTGAGTAAAAAAGCAAAGGGGAACCCGTTTGTGTTTTGGGTAAAAAACTGAGTCAAAATGCCAAAGGGTACCCCCTTTGAGTTTTGCTTAAAAACTGAGTAAAAAGTCAAATGGGTACCCCTTTGGGTTTTGGCTGAAGAACTGAGGCAAAATGTCAAAGGGTACCCTCTTTGAGTTTTGGCTGAAAAACTGAGGAAAAATTGCAAAGGGTATCCCCATTAAGTTTTGGTTGAAAAACTGAGTAAAAATTTAAAGGGATACCCCTTCGGGTTTTTGGCTGAAAAACATATGCAAAATGCCAAAGAGTACCCCCTACGAGTTTAGGTTGAAAAATTGAGTAAAAATGCAAAGTGGTACGTCTTTGGGTTTTGACAGAAAAACTGACGCAAAATACCAAAGGATACCACCTTTAAGTTTTGGTTGAAAAACTAAGTAAAAATGCAATGGGTTACTCGTTTGGGTTATGGTTAAAATCTGAGGCAAAATGCCAAAGGGTACCCCTTTTGAATTATGGTTGAAAAATTGAGTAAAAATACAAATGGGTACCCTTTTGGATTTTTTGCTGAAAAATTGAGGTAAAATGCCAAAGAGTAACCCTTATGTGTTTTGGCTAAAAAATTAAGTAAAAATGCAAAGAGACCCCTTTGGGTTCTAGCTAAAAAACTGAGGCAAAATGCCCATGCGTAGCCCCTTTGAGTTTTGGTTTAAAAACTGAGTAAAAATGCAAATGTGTACCTCTTTGGATTTTGGCTGATAAACTGAGGCATTATGCCAAAGGGTACCCCCTTCGAGTTTTTGTTTAAAAACTGAGTACAAATGCAATGAAGTATCCCTTTGGATTTTGGTTAAAAAACTGAGGAAAAATACCAAAGTGTACCCCCTTTGAGTTTTGGTTGGAAAACTTAGTGAAAATGAGAAGGGGTACCCCTTTGGGTTTTGGCTGAAAAACTGAGGCAAAATGCCAAAGGGTACCCCTTTGAGATTTGCTTGAAAAACTGAGTAAAAAAATAAAGGGAAACCCGTTTAGGTTTTGGGTAAAAAACTGAGGCAAAATGCCAAAGGGTACCCCTTTGGGTTTTGGCTGAAAACTGAGGCAAAATGTCAAAGGGTACCACTTTGAGTTTTGGCTGAAAAACTAATGATAAATTTCAAAGGGTATCCCCATTAAGTTTTTGTTGAAAAACAAAGTAAAAATTTAAAGGGATACCCCTTTGGGTTATTGGCTGAAAAACAAATGCAAAATGCCAAAGAGTACCCCTTACAAGTTTTGGTTGAAAAATTGAGTAGCAATGCAAAGGGGTACCCCTTTGAGTTTTGGCTAAAAAAATGAGGCTAAATGCCAAAGGGTAACCCCATTGAGTTTTGGTTGAAAAACTGAGTAAAAATGCAAATGGGTACCTCTTTGGGTTTTGGCTGAAAAACAGAGGCATTATGCCAAAAGGTACCCCCTTTGAGTTTCTGTTTAAAAACTGAGTAAAAATGAAATATAGTATCCCTTTGGGTTTTGGCTGAAAAACTGAGGCAAAATGCTAAAGTGTACCCCCTTTGAGTTTTGGTTGAAAAATTTAGTAAAAATGAGAAGGGGTACCCCTTTGGGTTTTGGCTGAAAAGCTAAGGCAAAATGCCAAAAGGTACCCCCTTTGAGATTTGCTTGAAAAACTGAGTAAAAAAGCAAAGGGGAACCCGTTTGGGTTTTGGGTAAAAAATTGAGGGAAAATGCCAAAGGGTATCCCTTTTGAGTTTTGCTTAAGAATTGAGTAAAAAGTCAAATGGGTGCCCCTTTGTGTTTTGGCTCAAAAACTGAGGCAAAACGTCAAAGGGTACCCTCTTTGAGTTTTGGGTGAAAAACTGAGGAAAAATTTCAAAGGATATCCCCATTAAGTTTTGGTTTAAAAATTGAGTATAAATTTAAAGGGATACCCCTTTGGGTTTTTAGATGAAAAACAGATGCAAAATGCCAAAGAGTACTCCCTACGAGTTTAGGTTGAAAGATTAAGTAAAAATGCAAAGGGGTATGTTTTTGGATTTTGACTAAAAAACTGAGACAAAATACCAAAGGACACTCCCTTTAAGTTTTGGTTGAAAAACTAAGTAAAAATGTAATGGTCTCAACACCGGTCTGGCCGTGAACAGTAAATTTCGATGGTGAATAGTGCATCCGGGCAGTAAAACGGACCCGAAAGTGAAAAATATTTTATTTGACCATCGGAAAGTATTGGTCATGGTGAGTCCGGGGTTGAAATTTGAAGTGAAATCGAGGTCAAATAGGCCTTCGAAAGTCAAAAATACGAAAAAGATAGCGAGTCAATTTCCCTGGTAGGGAAGGTGACTTAATTTTGCATAAATTTTTAAAAATAACAAATAAACTCCAAAAATTGTCATATTTTGCAGATCTTCATACAATTTTATGTAGAATATTTTAGTATAAAAAATGAATTTTTCGGCGAAGTCGACAGTTGTCGAATCGGACCAGTTCGATTGAATCGGACCTGTAACGGACTCCGATTGACCCGAAATTTTATGTAATACCTATTTTTGATATTCTAAGAATTATAGAATCAAAATTGGAGTGATTTGGAGCGAGAAAGTGGGAGAAATCTTTTAGATCTTTAATTAGGTGGTTAATGGGCTTTTATTTGTTCATTAGGCCCAATAGCCTAATTCAAGCCCATGACACCCAAAAGCCCTTGTATAAATAGGGTGAAATTTCTGGAGAAGGCCAGTAGCTTCACCTTCCTTCTTCTCCTCTCTATTTGGCCGAAATCTCCTTTCCCACTTTTCTCTCAAAACTTCTTCAATCTCATTCATTTTTATTTGGAATCTAAGCATCCTACCCTTAATCCTACCCCTATAATTGTTTATTCCAGCCTTAAACCCTTGAGTTGAAGGGTTAAAGCAAGAAAAAGTACAAGGAAAAGCTTTAGGTATCTTAAAGAGGTAAGTAAAAATCATGGTTTTAAGTTGATTTGTTGGCATCTTTAAGTATATTTGGGTGTCTAGAGTTCATATATGAAGTTAAATTAAGTAAATAAGATCAAAAAAGTAGGGTTTCTTTTAATGGAAAATTCAGTTTCTTTAGGGATTCAAGGAGGAGAGCCATCCAATCCAACTAAGGGCAAGGAAAAGGAAGTATAAGCATCCTAAAGCAAGGAAAATATGTAAGTGACTAATAAATCTTAGTAATTTCTTTGATTTTAAATGAATATTCTTTATGTAACTTAAGGAAGTTATGACTAAAGTGGTGTATAACTAAAATAATGATATCCTAGTGTTATAAGACCTTAATTAAGTGTGAATAAATGCTTAAATGAATGATTGAATGAATATATAGTATGGTTCCTTTGTCGGCCGAATGGTATACTTAAGGAAACTAAAGTTTATTTGATGAATTTTGATGAAATTAAGCCTTTAAATGATGTTAGAAATGGAATAATACACATATGAATTTTTGTGGAATTTATAGAAATTAAATGAATATTTTAGAGATAAATTAACAATTATGTAAGCAATGAAAGTATTAAAATAATGTGAAATAATGTGTGCTTTGTTGAGAAAATGAATGATATTGGTGAATTATGGTGAAATAATTCACAAATCGTGTGAAGGATTTGAAAAGAATAATTAATAAGGAAAATAAGTATAAGTAAGTGAAGAAATAATAAGAAAATGAAGCTTTGATTGAGATTTTAATGAAATTATGCCCTTAGAAATAGTTTGGCAGTGAAAACCTAGTTCAGGATATAATTGGCTAGCCATAGGGACATCTGAACCGCGGTGCAAGTCATGGCGACTTGCTTTGCTATGGTAGGATCACTGATCTCCATAGCTTTGTTTGTATCTGATATCTGTTCTGTGGAAAAATGATCTGTGAGGTCATTTTTTAGTATGTCTGGGGCCCCTAGGGTCCACGTTCCGAGTATCCTGTCTGAGAATTTCTGTCGGTACTGTACTAGGGGCATGAAATTGATAACAAGTTAAAAAGAAGTGGAAAAGAAGATAAAAGTAAAGTTTAAGTAGAAAAAGGACCTAAATGAAAGAAAATAAAAGTTTAGGGACAAAATGGTAATTTTACCAAATGTATAATTAATATGTGAAAATGAATAAGAAATAGTTAACAAGGGTAAAATGGTAATTTGGGAACTTAACAGTGCTAAAATATAAAGTTTTTGTGATACAGGGACTAAAATGTAATTTTACCTAAAAGTGGTAAAATAAGGCATAAATGATGAATAAATGAAGAAATAGTATAAGAAAAATGATAATAAGTAACTATAATGGCAAAACTGTAAATATGAGGTAAAAAGGGATAACTTTGTAAATTAATAAACTTTAAGTATTAAATTGAATTTTGATAATAATTAAGCAATAAATGAGAATAAAAGTAAGTTATGTAAGTAATAACTGTTTTCCTTGATTTTTGAGTAAAATGTGTTTATATTCAAAGTTTAAATTAAATAATCGAAATTTTAATACTATATGAAAGTATTAGGATTGTTAGTCACCACTGGGCATAATTTATGCTCAGTATGTAGTTTTTGCTACATGCAGGTACTGAGTTGAAGGAGCAGAGATGCACAAAAAGGGAAAAAAGTTAGTTTGTTAAGTAGATTTTGTAGCTTGTGGCATGTATATAAACAGACGGTTTTGTATAAGTACTTGATTATGTAACAATATGTGTGTGTGTATGTGGTTATGATCTATTTTGAATTGTGGAATGGTTGATGGGAGTTTTGAAGGATGGGATGATTGTTTTAGAAGTGTTGTGTCTCTGAGAGGCTGCGATTTGTCTGATTTTCAGGGAGCTAGTTAGTAATACAACCGTTATAATGCCAAAATTTTTGTTAAATGAATAAGTAATCTGGGACAGTTATAGGAAATCGAAAAAAATAAGTCAAATATACAATATCAAGCATTGACATTAGTTAAAGATAAAAAAAAAAATTTACCGGTGTGCGCGCACTGTTCAGTTAGATCGGAGTGATAAGGGTGTTACAATTATTATTGGTATCAGAGCAAAGGTTTAGGCGATCCTAAGATCGGAGTGGGTATGAAATGATTTGTCTGTATATACATGCCAATTACTTTTTGAAAATGAGTATTTTAAAACTAATGTGCATTTGCTCCTTCTGTTTTATAGTGGAAAGATGTCTGCCGAACAAGGGCAGCAGGCGCCTGAAAGCAGGAGTGAGGCGTCAAGTAATGTTGGGCAACAAGAAGCCCCACAACAAAATCCTCCTCCTGTGGCACCGCCTCCTTTTCCTCAGCCCGATTTTCTTAATTTGATGGCTGAATATATTCAACAGCGACTTCAGGCAGCTCCAGCTCCGGTGCAAGCCTCAGCCTACAGTAGTACAGGTTCAGCCAGCCCCACCTAGGCGGAGACCTATTTTGGAGCAATTAAAAAGATTGGTGGCGGAAGACTTTTCTGGGAGAGAACCTCTGACACCTGCAGTGGCTGAAGAATGGTTATACAAGATAAAAAGGCTGTTTGAAATAACCCATAGCCCACTAGAAGAAAAATTTGAAGGCATTGTGGCATTACTTCAGGGTCCTGCATTCATATGGTGGGATTCAGTCAGAAGACACACTCCTGCAGAACAGTTGAGTTGGGAGTTCTTTGTGGACCAGTTTGAGATGAAATATATTGGGTCCGAATATAAAGCTACTATGCAAGAGGCTTTCTGGAGATTAAAACAGGGAAACAAGACAGTGGCAGAGTATGATCGAGAATTTGAGCGCCTAAGTGCTTATCTGGATAAAGGCCAAGCTACAGAGGAGAAATTGTGCTTCAGATTTAAGAGAGGCCTACACACCGAGCTCAGACAGATCATTGGAGCTCAGAAGTATCCCACCTTACGTGCCATGGTTGAAGCAGCTATTAAGTTAGAAACTACTCAGGCTGAGCAGGTTGAGCGGCAGTCCAGATTTCAGCAAAAGCGAAAACAGGGCCAGTTCAGTGGTAAAGGGAAGAAGATGAAAGGGTCTCAGGCATTTCGGGGATAGTCACCAGAAGCAGCAGGCCGTGGCCAGGGAAGTGCATCGCGAGGTAGAGCTTCAGTTGCTGATACACCTCGAGACAGGGATAGTGGTTCTGTAGTGGCATGTGAGCACTGTGGCAAGATTCACCCTGGAGAGTGTAGGTTGTTGACAGGAGCCTGTTTTAGATGTGGATCCAGAGACCATCGGATCAGAGACTGTCCTGTTATGCAGACTGCTTCAGTTAATTCAACAGTGTCAGATACAGGATCTTCAGTACCTAGGGGTCGGGGTAGAGGAGCCGCCCCTCATACTTCAGCCTCTAGACCGATTGGTCAGGCATTACAGGGCCAGAAGAGAGGATCGGGTCAGACTTATGCTGTCAGAGCCCGTACAGATGAGGATGCCCCAGACGTGATAGTTGGTACGTTTCTTTTGTTATCTGATTCGGTGCATGCATTGATTGATCCGGGTTCCACTCACTCTTATATTAGCACTGTTTTAGCACGGTAAAAAGGGTTGAAAGAGGAGTGCTTGGACCAGGATATTGTGGTGAGCAATCCTCTGGGACATAGTTTAGTGGTAAATACAGTATACAGAAATTGCCCTATTAGTACTCAGGGACATACATTTCTAGCCAATTTGATTGCTTTACCTTTCCACGAGTTTGACGTGATCTTGGGGATGGATTGGTTATCCGCCCATCAAGCAACTATCGATTGTAAAAGAAAGATAGTCACCTTGAAGCTTGATGATGATCGGGAGATTACAGTGGTAGGTGTAAGAACTGATTTTTTGTCTGATGTGCTATCTGCTACGGCTGCTAAGAAGTTAATTAGAAAGGGATGTATGGCCTATATATGCTATGCAGTGGAGGCCAAAAAGATCAGCCCAAAGATATCAGAAGTACCTACTGTCAGAGAGTTTCAGGATGTTTTTCCTGATGAATTGCCAGGCTTGCCACCTGACAGAGAAGTAGAGTTTTCTATTGATGTTGCCCCAGGTACTGCACCGATATCTATTGCCCCTTACAGGATGGCACCTGCAGAGTTAAAAGAATTGAAGATTCAATTACAAAAACTATTAGATAAGGGATTTATCAGACCTAGTGTTTCTCCCTGGGGAGCGCCAGTTTTGTTTGTGAAGAAGAAAGACGACATGCTCAGGTTATGTATTGATTATAGGCAACTGAATAAAGTTACCATTAAGAACAAGTATCCTCTCCCTCGCATTGAAGATTTGTTTGATCAGCTTAAGGGAGCAGGTGTTTTCTCGAAGATTGACCTGAGATCAGGCTATTACCAGATGGGAGTTAAAGAAGCAGATGTGCTGAAGACTGCTTTTCATACCAGATACGGCCACTATGAATTTCTGGTTATGCCTTTTGGACTTACAAATGCTCCAGCCGCCTTTATGGACTTGATGAATAGGGTTTTTCATCCCTATTTAGACCAGTTTGTAGTAGTTTTTATTGATGATATCCTGGTCTACTCTAAGACGCCTGAAGAATATGATAAGCATTTGAGGATTATCCTGCAGACTCTGAGAGAAAAACAGTTATATTCTAAGTTCAGCAAATGCGATTTCTGGCTAAATGAAGTATCTTTTCTAGGACATGTGATATCTGTAAAGGGTATTAAAGTGGATCCTTCGAAGATTGATGCAATCCTTCAATGGAAATCGCCCAAAAATGTTAACGAAGTAAGGAGTTTTTTGGGTTTAGCCGGGTATTACAGGAGATTCATTAAAGGATTTTCTACTATCGCAACACCTTTAACCCAGCTACTACAGAAGAATACCAGATTTGTAGGGACCGATGCTTGTCAAGAAGCCTTTGAAAGACTTAAAGGCATGCTGACTGAAGCTCCAATTCTTACTGAACCTGAGTCGGGTAAGGATTTTGTCATTTATAGCGATGCATCCAGGAATGGGTTAGGTTGTATTCTGATGCAAGAAGGCAAAGTGATTGCATATGCTTCCCGACAGCTGAAAACACACGAGAAAAACTACCCTACTCATGATTTGGAATTAGCAGCCATTGTTTTTGCGCTGAAGATTTGGAGACATTATTTATATGGCGAAAGATGCTATATTTACTCAGATCATAAGAGTCTAAAATATCTACTCACCCAGAAGGAGCTCAATTTTAGACAGAGACATTGGCTGGAATTAATCAAAGATTATGATTGCTACATCGACTACCACCTAGGAAAAGCCAATGTAGTACCCCCTTTGAGATTTGCTTGAAAAACTGAGTAAAAAAAGAAAGGAGAACCTATTTGGATTTTGGGTAAAAAATAGAGCCAAAATGGAAAAGGTACCCCCTTTGAGTTATTCTTAAAAACTGAGTAAAAAGTCAAATGGGTACCCCTTTGGATTTTGGCTGAAAAACTGAGGCAAAATATCAAAGGGTACCCATTTTAGTTTTGGCTGAAAAACTTAGGAAAAACTTCAAAGGCTATCCCCATTAAGTTTTGGTTGAAAAACTAAGTTAAAATTTAAAAGGATACCCCTTTAGGTTTTTGGCTGAAAAACAGATGCAAAATGCCAAAGAGTACCCCCTACGTGTTTTGGTTGAAAAATTAAGTAAAAATACAAAGGGGTACCCCTTTGGTTTTTTGCTGAAAAACTGAGGCAAAATACCAAAGGATACCCCTATAATTTTGGTTGAAAAACTAAGTAAAAATTCAAAGGGTTACCCCTTTGGGTTATGGTTAAAAAACTAAGGCAAAATGCCAAAGGGTATTCCTTTTGAGTTTTTGTTGGAAAACTGAGTAAAAATGCAAATGGGTGCCCCTTTGGGTTTTTTTCTTAAAAACTGAGGTAAAATGCCAAAGAGTACCAACTATGAGTTTTAGTGAAAAAACTAATTAAAAATGCAAAGGGGTACCCCATTGGGTTCAGTCTAAAAAACTGAGGCAAAATGCCAAAGGGTACCCCCTTTGAATTTTGGTTGAAAAATTAAGTAAAAAAACAAAAGCTAAGCCGTTTGGATTTTGGGTAAAAAACTGAGGCAAAATACCAAAGGTACCCCCTTTGAGTTTTGCTTAAAAACTGAGTAAAAAGTCAAATGGGTACCCTTTTGGATTTTGGCTGAAAAATTGAGGAAAAATGTCAAAGGGTACCCTCTTTGAGTTTTGGCTGAAAAACTGAGGAAAAACATCAAAGGGTATCCCCATTAAGTTTTGGTTGAAAAACTGAGTTAAAATTTAAAGGGATACCCCCTACGAGTTTTGGTTGAAAAATTAGGTAAAAATGCAAATGTGTACCCCTACAGGTTTTGGCTGAAAAACTAAGTAAAAATGCCAAGGGTAACCCGTTTTGGTTATGGTTAAAAAACTGAGGCTAAATGCCAAAAGGTACCCCCGTTGAGTTTTGGCTGGAAAACAGAGTAAAAATGCAAATGGGTATCCCTTTGGGTTTTTTGCTGAAAAACTGAGGTAAAATGCCAAAGAGTACCCCTATGAGTTTTGGTGAAAAAATAATTAAAAATGCAAAGGGGTACCCGTTTGTGTTCTGGCTAAAAAACTAAGGCAAAATGCCAAAGGGTACCCACTTTGAATTTTGGTTGAAAAACTAATTAAAAAAACAAAGGAGAACCCTGTTTGGGTAAAAAACTGAGGCAAAATGCCAAAGGATACCCCCTTTGAGTTTTGCTTAAAAACTGAGTAAAAAGTTAAATGGTCACCCCTTTGGGTTTTGGCTGAAAAACTGAGGCAAAATGTCAAAGGGTATCCTCTTTCTATTTTGGCTGAAAAATTGAGGAAAAATTTCAAAGGGTATCCCCATTAATTTTTGGTTGAAGAACTGAGTACAAATTTAAAGGGATACCCCTCTGGGTTTTTGGCTGAAAAACAGATGCAAAATGACAAAGAGTACCCCCTACGAGTTTTTATTGAAAATTTGAGCAAAAATGCAAAGGGGTACCTCTTTGGGTTTTGGCTGAAAATTTGAGGCAATATACCAAATGATACACCCTTTAAGTTTTGGTTGAAAAACAAAGTAAAAATGCCAAGGGTTACCCGTTTGGGTTATGGTTAAAAAACTGAGGCAAAATGCCAAAGGGTACCACCTTTGAGTTTTGGTTGGAAAACGGAGTAAAAATAAAAATGGGTACCCCTTTGGGTTTTTTGCTAAAAAACTGAGGTAAAATGCCAAAGAGTACCCCCTATGAGTTTTGGTGAAAAAACTAAGTAAAAATGCAAAGGGGTACCCCTGTGGGTTCTGGCTAAAAAACTGAGGCAAAATGCCAAAGGGTACCCCCTTTGAGTTTTGGTTGAAAAACTGAGTAAAAATTCAAATGGGTACCTCTTTGGGTTTTGGCTGAAAAACTATGGCATTATGCCAAAGGGTACCCCCTTTGAGTTTTTGTTTAAAAACTAAGTAAAAATGTAATGGAGTATCCCTTTAGGTTTTGGCTAAAAAATTGAGGCAAAATACCAACGGACACCCCCTTTAAGTTTTGGTTGAAAAACTAAGTTAAAATGACAAGGGTTACCCGTTTGGGTTATGGTTAAGAAACTGAGGCTAAATGCCAAATGGTACCCCCTTTGAGTTTTGGCTGGAAAATTGAGTGAAAATGCAAATGGGTACCACTTTGGGTTTTTTTGCTGAAAAACTGAGGTAAAATGCCAAAGAGTACCTCCTATGAGTTTTGGTTAAAAAACTAAGTAAAAATGTAAAAGGGTACCCCATTGGGTTCTGGCTAAAAAACTGAGGCAAAATGCCAAAGGGTGCCCCCTTTGAGTTTTGGTTGAAAAACTGAGTAAAAATGCAAATGGGTACCTCTTTGCATTTTGGCTGAAAACCTAAGGCATTATGCCAAAGAGTACCCCTTTTGAGTTTTTGTTTAAAAACTGAGTAAAAATGCAATGAAGTATCCCTTTGTGTTTTCGCTGAAAAACTGAGTAAAAATGCAATGTGGAACCTCTTAGGGTTTTGGCTGAAAAACAGAGGCAAAATGCCAAAGGGTACCCCTTTTGAGATTTGCTTGAAAAACTGAATAAAAAAAAGGGGAACCCGTTTTGGTTTTGGGTAAAAAACTGAGGTAAAATGCCAAAGGGTACCCCCTTTGAGTTTTGTTTAAAAACTGAGTAAAAAGTCAAATGGGTGCCCCTTTGTGTTTTGGCTCAAAAACTGAGGCAAAACGTCAAAGGATACCCTATTTGAGTTTTGGGTGAAAAACTGAGGAAAAATTTCAAAGGATATCCCCATTAAGTTTTGGTTTAGAAATTGAGTATAAATTTAAAAGGATACCCCTTTGGGTTTTTAGATGAAAAACAGATGCAAAATGCCAAAGAGTACTCCCTACGAGTTTAGGTTGAAAGATTGAGTAAAAATGCCAAGGGGTATGTCTTTGGATTTTGACTTAAAAACTGAGGCAAAATACCAAAGGGTACCCCATTTGAGTTTTTGTTTAAAAACTGAGTAAAAATATAATGAAGTATCCCTTTGGATTTTGGCTAAAAAACTGAGGCAAAATACCAAAGGATATCCCCTTTAAGTTTTGGTTAAAAAACTAAGTAAAAATGCCAAGGGTTATCCATTTGGGTTATGGTTAAAAAACTGAGGGAAAATGTCAAAGGGTACCCCCTTTGAGTTTTGCTTGAAAAACTGAGTAAAAATGCAAATGGGTACCCCTTTGGGTTTTTTGCAGAAAAACTGACGTAAAATGCCAAAGAGTACCCCATATGAGTTTTGGTTAAAAAACTAAGTAAAAATGCAAAAGGGTACCCCATTGGGTTCTGGCGAAAAAACTGAGGGCAAATGCCAAAGTATATCCCCTTTGAGTTTTGGTTTAAAAACTAAGTAAAAATGCAAATGGGTACCTCTTTGTGTTTTCACTGAAAAACTGAGGGATTATGCCAAAGGATACCCCCTTTAAGTTTTTGTTTAAAAACTGAGTAAAAATGCAATGAAGTATCCCTTTGGGCTTTGGCTAAAAAACTAAGGCAAAATACCAAAGGATACTCCTTTTAAGTTTTTGTTGAAAAACTAAGTAAAAATGCCAAGGGTTACCCGTTTGGGTTATGGTTAAAAAATTGAGGCAAAATGCCAAAGGGTACCCCCTTCGAGTTTTGGTTGGAAAACTTAGTAAAAATGAGAAGGGGTACCCCTTTGGGTTTTGGCTGAAAAACTGAGGCAAAATGCCAAAGGTTACCCCCATTGAGATTTGATTGAAAAACTGAGTAAAAAAATAAAGGGGAACCCGTTTGGGATTTGGGTAAAAAACTGAGGCAAAATGCCAAAGGGTACCCCCTATGAGATTTGCTTAAAAACTGAGTAAAAAGTCAAATGGTTACGCCTTTGGCTTTTGGCTAAAGAACTGAGGCAAAATGTCAAAGGGTACCCTCTTTGAGTTTTGGCTGAAAAACTGAGGAAAAATTGCAAAGGGTATCCCTATTAAGTTTTGGTTCAAAAATTGAGTAAAAATTTAAAGGGATACCCCTTCGGGTTTTTGGCTGAAAAACATATGCAAAATGCCAAAGAGTACCCCCTACGAGTTTTGGTTGAAAAATTGAGTAAAAATGCTAAGGGGTACCTCTTTGGGTTTTGGCTGAAAAACTGAGGTAAAATACCAAAGGATACCCCCTTTAAGTTTTGGTTGAAAAACTAAGTAAAAATGCAAAGGGATACCTCCTTGGGTGATGGTTAAAAAAACTGAGGCAAAATGCCAAAGGGTACCCCCTTTGAGTTTTGGCTGAAAAACTGAGGAAAAATTGCAAAGGGTATCCCCATTAAGTTTTGGTTGAAAAAAAGATTAAAAATTTAAAGGGATACCCCTTTGGGTTTTTGGCTGAAAAACAGATACAAAATGCCAAAGAGTACCCCCTACGAGTTTTGGTTAAAAATTTTGTAAAAATGCAAAGGGGTACCTCTTTGGGTTTTGGATGAAAAATGAGGCAAAATACCAAAGGATACCCCCTTTAAGTTTTTGTTGAAAAACTAAGTAAAAATGCCAAGGGTTTCCCGTTTGGGTTATGGTTAAAAAACTAAGGCAAAATACAAAAGTGTACTCCCTTTGAGTTTTGGTTGGAAAACTAAGTAAAAATGCAAATGGGCACCCCTTTGGATTTTTTGCTGAAAAACTGAGGTAAAATGCCAAAGAGTACACCCTATAAGTTTTGGTGAAAAAACTAAGTAAAAATGCAAAAGGGTACCCCTTTGGGTTCTGGCTAAAAAACTGAGGCAAAATGCCAAAGGGTACCCCTTTTGAGTTTTGGTTGAAAAACTGAGTAAAAATGCAAATGGGTACCCCTTTGGGTTTTTACAGAAAAGTAGAGGTAAAATGCCAAAGAGAACCCCCTATGAGTTTTGGTGAAAAACTAAGTAAAAATGCAAAGGGTTACCCCTTTGGGTTCTGGCTAAAAAACTGAGGTAAAATGCCAAAGGGTACCCCCATTGAGTTTTGTTTGAAAAACTGAGTAAAAATGCAAATGGGTACCTCTTTTGGTTTTGGCTTAAAAACTGAGGCATTATGCCAAAGGGTACGTACTTTGAGTTTTTGTTTAAAAATTGAGTAAAAATGCAATGAAGTATCCCTTTGGGTTTTGGCTAAAAAACTTAGGAAAGATTGCAAAAGATATCCCATTAAGTTTTGGTTGAAAAACTGAGTAAAAATTTAAAGCGATACCCCTTTGGGGTTTTGGCTGAAAAAAAGATGCAAAATGACAAAGAGTACCCCCTACGAGTTTTGGTTAAAAAATTAAGTAAAAATGCAAAGGGGTACCCCTTTGGGTTTTGGATGAAAAGTTGAGGTAAATTGCCAAAGAGAACCCCCTATGAGTTTTGGTGAAAAAACTAAGTAAAAATGCAAAGGGTTACCCCTTTGGGTTCTGGCTAAAAAACTGAGGTAAAATGCCAAAGGGTACCCTCATTGAGTATTTTTTGAAAAACTGAGTAAAAATGCAAAAGGGTACCTCTTTGGGTTTTGGCTGAAAAACTGAGGCATTATGCCAAAGGGTACCCCCTTTGAGTTTTTGTTTAAAAATTGAGTAAAAATGCAATGAAGTATCCCTTTGGATTTTTGCTAAAAAACTTAGGAAAAATTGCAAAGGATATCCCCATTAAGTTTTGGTTGAAAAACTGAGTAAAAATTTAAAGCGATACCCCTTTGGGGTTTTGGCTGAAAAACAGATGCAAAATGACAAAGAGTACCCCCTACGAGTTTTGGTTAAAAAATTGAGTAAAAATGCAAAGGGGTACCTCTTTGGGTTTTGGATGAAAAATTGAGGCAAAATACCAAAGGATACCCCCTTTAAGTTTTTGTTAAAAAACTAAGTAAAAATGCCAAGGGTTACTTGTTTGGGTTATGGTTAAAAAACTGTGGCAAAATGCCAAAGGGTACTCCCTTTGAGTTTTTGTTGGAAAATTGAGTAAAAATGCAAATGGGCATCCCTTTGGGTTTTTTGCTGAAAAACTGAGGTAAAATGCCAAAGAGTATCCCCTATGAGTTTTGGTGAAAAAACTAAGTAAAAATGCAAAAGGGTACCCCCTTGGGTTCTGGCTAAAAAACTGAGGCAAAATGCCAAAGGGTACCCCCTTTGAGTTTTGTTTGAAAAATTGAGTAAAAATGCAATGAAGTATCCCTTTGGGTTTTGGCTAAAAATACCAAAGGATACCCCCTTTTAATTTTTGTTGAAAAACTAAGTAAAAATGCCAAGGGTTACCCATTTGGGTTATGGTTAGAAAACTGAGGTAAAATGCCAAAGGGTACTCCCTTTGAGTTTTGGTTGGAAAACTGAGTAAAAATGCAAATGGGTACCCCTTTGTGTTTTTTACTGAAAAACTTAGGTAAAATGCCAAAGAGTACACCCTATGAGTTTTGGTGAAAAAACTATATAAAAATGCAAAAGGGTACCCTTTGGGTTCTTGCTAAAAAACTGAGGCAAAATGCAAATGGGTACCTCTTTGGGTTTCTGTTGAAGAACTGAGTAAAAATGCAAATGGGTACCTCTTTGGGTTTTCGTTGAAAAACTGAGGCATTATGCCAAAGGGTACCCCCTGTAGTTTTTGTTTACAAACTGAGTAAAAATGCAATGAAGTATCCCTTTGGGTTTTGGCTAAAAAACTGAGGCAAAATTCCAAAGTGTACCCCCTTTAAGTTTTGGTTGGAAAACTTAGTAAAAATGAGAAGGGGTACCCCTTTGGGTTTTGGCTGAAAAAATGAGGCAAAATGCCAAAGGGTACCCCCTTTGAGATTTGCATGAAAAAACTGAGTAAAAAAACAAAGAGGAACCCGTTTGGGTTTTGGGTAAAAAACTGAGGCAAAATACCATAGGGTACCCCATTTGAGTTTTGCTTAAAAACTGAGTAAAAAGTCAAATGGTTACCCCTTTGGGTATTGGCTGAAAAACTGAGGCAAAATGTCAAAGGGTACCCTATTTGAGTTTTGGTTGAAAAACTGAGGAAAAATTGCAAAGGGTATCCCCATTAAGTTTTGGTTGAAAAACTGAGTAAAAATTTAAAGAGATATCCCATCAAGTTTTTGGTAGAAAAACAGATGCAAAATGCCAAAGAGTACCCCCTACGAGTTTTCGTTGAAAATTGAGTAAAAATGCTAAGGGGTACCACTTTGGGTTTTTGCTGAAAAACTGAGGCAAAATACCAAAGGATACCCCCTTTATGTTTTGGTTGAATAACTAAGTAAAAATACTAAGGGTTATCCTTTTGGGTTATGGTTAAAAAACTGAGGCAAAATGCCAAAGGATACCCCCTTTGAGTTTTGGTTGAAAAACTGAGTAAAAATGCAAATGTGTACCCCTTTGGGTTTTTTACTGAAAAACTGAGGTAAAATGCCAAAGAGTAACCCCTACGAGTTTTGGTGAAAAAACTAAGTAAAAATGCAAAGGGGTACCCCTTTGGGTTCTGGCTTCAAAATTAAGGCAAAATGCCAAAGGGTACCCCCTTTGAGTTTTGGTTGAAAAAATGAGTAAAAATGCAAACGGGTACCTCTTTTGGTCTTGGCTGAAAAACTGAGGCATTATGCCAAAGGATACCCCCTTTGAGTTTTTGTTTAAAAACCGAGTAAAAATGCAATGAAGTATTCCTTTGGGTTTTTGCTGAAAAATTGAGGAAAAATGCCAAAGTGTACCCCCTTTTAGTTTTGGTTGAAAAACTTAGCAAAAATGAGAAGGGGTACCCCTTTGGGTTTTTGCTTAAAAATAAAGGAAAAATTCCAAAGAGTACCCCCTTTAAGTTTTAGTTGAAAAACTAAGTAAAAATACCTAGGGTTACCCGTTAGGGTTATGGTTAAAAAACTGAGACAAAATGCCAAAGGGTACCCCTTTTGAGTTTTGGTTGGAAAACTGAGTAAAAATGCAAATGGGTACCCCTTTGGCTTTTTTACTGAAAAACTGAGGTAAAATGCCAAAGAGTAACCACTATGAGTTTTGGTGAAAAAACTAAGTAAAAATGCAAATGGGTACCCCTTTGGGTTCTGGCTAAAAAACTGAGGAAAAATGCCAAAAGTTACCCCCTTTGAGTTATGGTTGAAGAACTGAGTAAAAATGTAAATGGGTACCTTTTTGGGTTTTGGCTGAAAAACTGAGGCATTGTGCCAAAGGGTACCCCCTTTGAGTTTTTGTTTACAAACTGAGTAAAAATGGAATGAAGTATCCCTTTGGGATTTGGCTAAAAAACTGAGGCAAAATACCAAAAGATACCCCCTATAAGTTTTGTTTGAAAAACAAAGAAAAAACGCCAAGGGTTACACGTTTGGTTTATGGTTAAAAAACTGAGGCAAAATGCCAAAGGGTGCCCCCTTTGAGTTATGGTTGGAAAACTGAGTAAAAATGCAAATGGGTACCCCTTTTGGTTTTTTGCTGAAAAACTGAGGTAAAATGCCAAAGAGTACCCCCTATGAGTTTTGGTTGGAAAACTAAGTAAAAAAGCAAAGGGGTGCCCCTTTGGGTTCTGATTAAAAAACTGAGGCAAAATGCCAAAGTGTACCCCCTTTGAGTTTTGGTTAAAAAACTGAGTAAAAATGCAAATGGGTACTTCTTTGGGTTTTGGCTGAAAAACTGAGGCATTATTTTGAAGGGTACCCCCTTTGAGTTTTTGTTTAAAAACTAAGTAAAAATGCAATGAAGCATCCTTTTAGATTTTGGCTGAAAAACTGAGGCTAAATGCCAAAGTTTACTCCCGTTGAGTTTTGGTTGGAAAACTTAGTAAAAATAAGAAGCGGGTACCCCTTTAGGTTTTGGCTGAAAAACTGAGGCAAAATGCCAAAGGGTTACCCCTTTGAGATTTTCTTGAAAAACTGAGTAAAAAAACAAAAGGGAACCCGTTTGGGTTTTGGATAAAAAACTGAGGCAAAATTCCAAAGGGTACCACCTTTGAGTTTAATTGAGTAAAAAGTCAAATGGGTACTCCTTTGGGTTTTGGCTGAAAAACTGTGGCAAAATGTCAAAGGGTAACCTATTTGCATTTTGGCTGAAAAACTAAGGAAAAAATGCCAAAGGGTACCCCCTTTGAGTTTTGGTTGAAAAACTTAGGCAAATGGAAAAGTTTACGCCCTTTGAGTTTTAATTGTAAAACTAAGTAAAAAACAAAAAGGGAACCCCTTTGGGTTTTGGCTAAAAAATTGAGGCAAAATACCAAAGGGTACCCGTTTTGAGTTTTGGTTGAAAAACTAAGTAAAAATGCAAAGGGGTACCCCTTTGGGTTCTGGCTGAAAAACTGAGGCAAAAAGCCAAAGGGTACCCCTTTGAGTTTTGATTGAAAAACTGAGTAAAAATGCAAAAGGGTACCCCTTTGAGTTTTGGATGAAAAACTGAGGAAAAATTTCAAAGGGTATCCCCATTAAGTTTTGGTTGAAAAACTGAGTAAAAATGCAAAGTGGTACCCCATTGGGTTTTGGATGAAAAAATGAGGCATAATGCCAAAGGGTACCCCCTTTGAGTTTTGGTTGAAAAACTGACACAAAATGCAAAGGGGTACCCTCTATTAGTTTTTGGTGAAAAAATGATCAAAAATGTAAAGGGGTACCCCTTTGAGTTTTTGGCTAAAAATTTAGTCAAAATGCTTAGGGGTACTCTTTTGTTTTTTGTGAAAAACTGACCCAAAATACAAAGGTGTACCCTTTTGAGTTTTTGGTGAAAAACAGAACCAAAATACAAAGGGGTACCCCTATGAGTTTTTTGTGAAAAACTGGCCCAAAATACAAAGGGGTACCCCTTTGAGTTTTTGGTTGAAAAAGTAACCCAAAATGCAAATGGGTTCCCCTTTGAGTTTTTTGCTGAAAAACTGAGTCAAATTGCTTAGGGGTACTGTTTTGTGTTTTTTGCGAAAAACTGACCCAAAATGCAAAGGGGTACCCCTTTGAGTTTTTGGTGAAAAACATACTCTAAATGCAAAGGGGTATCCCTATGAGTTTTTGGTGAAAAACTGACCCAAAATGCAAAAGGGGTACTCTTTGAGTTTTTGGCTGAAAAACTACGTCAAAATGCAAAGGGGTACCCCTTTGAGTATTTGGTGAAAACTGACCCAAAATGCAAAGGGGTACCACTTTGAGTTTTTTTGCTGAAAAACTTAACCAAAATGCATAGGGGTACCCCAATGAGTTTTTATTGAAAAACTGATCAAAAATGCAAAGGGGTAACCCTTTGAGTTTTTGGTTGAAAAACTGACCCAAAATGTAAAAGGGGTACTCTTTGAGTTTTTTTTTGCTGAAAAACTGAGTCAAAATGGTTAGGGATACTCTTTTGTGTTTTTTTTATGAAAAACCGACCCAAAATGCAAAGGTGTGCCCTTTTGAGTTTTTGGTGAAAAACTGATGCAAAATGCAAAGTGGTACCCCATTGGGTTTCGGATGAAAAAATGAGGCATAATGCCAAAGGGTACCCCCTTTGAGTTTTTGTTGAAAAACTGACACAAAATGCAAAGGGGTACCCCCTATTAGTTTTTGGTGAAAAACTGATAAAAAATGTAAAGGGGTACCCCTTTGAATTTTTGGCTGAAAAACTGAGTCAAAATGCTTAGGGGTACTCTTTTGTTTTTTGTGAAAAACTGACCCAAAATGCAAAGGTGTACCCTTTTGAGTTTTTGGTGAAAAACTGAACCAAAATGCAAAGGGGTAACCCTATGAGTTTTTTGTGAAAAACTGGCCCAAAATGCAAAGGGGTACCCCTTTGAGTTTTTGGCTGAAAAACTAACCCAAAATGCAAAGGGGTTCCCCTTTGAGTTTTTTGCTGAAAAATTGAGTCGAAATGCTTAGGGGTACTCCTTTGTGTTTTTTGTGAAAAACTGACCCAAAATGCAAAGGGGTACCCCTTTGAGTTTTTGGTGAAAAACATACTCTAAATGCAAAGGGGTATCCCTATGAGTTTTTGGTGAAAAACTGACCCAAAATGCAAAAGGGGTACTCTTTGAGTTTTTGGCTGAAAAACAACGTCAAAATGCAAAGGGGTACCCCTTTGAGTTTTTGGCGAAAACTGACCCAAAATGCAAAGGGGTACCGCTTTGAGTTTTTTGCTGAAAAACTGAACCAAAATGCATAAGGGTACCCCAATGAGTTTTTTGTGAAAAACTGACCAAAAATACAAAGGGGTAACCCTTTGAGTTTTTGGCTGAAAAACTGACCAAAAATGCAAAAGGGGTACTCTTTGAGTTTTTTTTGCTGAAAAACTGAGTCAAAATGCTTAGGGGTACTCTTTTGTGTTTTTTGTGAAAAACATACCCAAAATGCAAAGGTGTACCCTTTTGAGTTTTTGGTGAAAAACTGAAACAAAATGCAAAGTGGTACCCCATTGGGTTTTGGATGAAAAAATGAGGCATAATGCCAAAGGGTACCCCCTTGAGTTTTTTGCTGAAAAATAGATTCAAAATACTTAGAGGTACTCATTTGTATTTTTTGTGAAAAACTGACCCAAAATGCAAAGTGGTACCCCTTTGAGTTTATGGCTGGAAAACAGACCGAAAATGCAAAGGGGTATGAGTTTTTGGTGAAAAACTGACACAAAATGCAAAGGGGTACCCCTTTGAGTTTTTTTCTGAAAAATTTACCCAAAATGCAAAGGGGTACCCCTTTGAGTTTTTGGCTGAAAAAATGAGTAAAAATGCTTAGGGGTACTCCTTTGTATTTTTTTTTGTGAAAAACTGACTCAAAATGCAAAGGGGTACCCCTTTTAGTTTTTGGTAAAAAACGGAGTCAAAATATATAGGGGTACTCCTATGTGTTTTTTGTGAAAAACTGACCTAAAATGCAAAGGGGTACCCCTTTAAGTTTTTGGCTGAAAAACAGTCCCAAAATGCAACCTATGAGTTTTTGGTGAAAAACTGACACAAAATGCAAAGGGGTACCCCTTTGAGTTTTTGGCTGAAAAACAGACCCAAAATGCAAGGGGTACCCTTTGAGCTTTTGGCTGAAAAACAGAGTCAAAATGCTTAGGGGTACTCCGTTGTGTTTTTTTTTTGTAAAAAACTGACCCAAAATGCAAATGGGTGCCCCTTTTAGTTTTTGGTGAAAACGAACCCGAAATGCAAAGGGATTGAGTAAAAATGCAATGAAGTATCCCTTTGGGTTTGGTTGAAAAATTGAGTAAAAATGCAATGAAGTATCCCTTTGGGTTTTGGCTAAAAATACCAAAGGATACCCCCTTCTAGTTTTTGTTGAAAAACTAAGTAAAAATGCCAAGGGTTACCCCGTTTGGGTTATGGTTAAAAACTGAGTAAAATGCCAAAGGGTACTCCCTTTGAGTTTTGGTTGGAAAACTGAGTAAAAATGCAAATGGGTACCCCTTTGTGTTTTTTACTGAAAAACTTAGGTAAAATGCCAAAGAGTACACCCTATGAGTTTTGGTGAAAAAACAATGTAAAAATGCAAAAGGGTACCCCTTTGGGTTCTTGCTAAAAAACTGAGCAAAATGCCGAAGGGTATCCCCTTTAAGTTTGGTTGAAGAACTGAGTAAAATGCAAATGGGTACCTCTTTGGGTTTTCGTTGAAAAAATGAGGCATTATGCCAAAGGGTACCCCCTGTAGTTTTTGTTTACAAACTGAGTAAAAATGCAATGAAGTATCCCTTTGGGTTTTGGCTAAAAAACTGAGGCAAAATGCCAAGTGTACCCCCTTTAAGTTTTGGTTGGAAAACTTAGTAAAAATGAGAAGGGGTACCCCTTTGTGGTTTTGGCTGAAAAACTGAGGCAAAATGCCAAAGGGTACCCCCTTTGAGATTTGCTTGAAAAAACTGAGTATAAAAAACCAAGAGGAACCCGTTTGGGTTTTAGGGTAAAAACAGAGGCAAAATGCCATAGGGTACCCCATTTGAGTTTTGCTTAAAACTGAGTAAAAAGTCAAATGGTTACCCCTTTGGGTATTGGCTGAAAAACTGAGGCAAAATGTCAAAGGGTACCCTATTTGAGTTTTGGCTGAAAAACTGAGGAAAAATTGCAAAGGGTATCCCCATTAAGTTTTGGTTGAAAAAACTGAGTAAAAAATTTAAAGAGATATCCCTTCAAGTTTTTGGTAGAAAAACAGATGCAAAATGCCAAAGAGTACTCCCTACGAGTTTTCGTTGAAAAATTGAGTAAAAATGCTAAGGGGTACCTCTTTGGGTTTTTCCTGAAAAACTGAGGCAAAATACCAAAGGATACCCCCTTTAAGTTTTGGTTGAATAACTAAGTAAAAATACCAAGGGTAGCCGTTTGGGTTATGGTAAAAAACTGAGGCAAAATGCCAAAGGGTACCCCCTTTGAGTTTTGGTTGAAAAACTGAGTAAAAATGCAAATGGGTACCCCTTTGGGTTTTTTACTGAAAAACTGAGGTAAAATGCCAAAGAGTAACCCCTACGATTTTGGTGAAAAAACTAGTAAAAATGCAAAGGGGTACCCCTTTGGGTTCTGGCTACAAAACTAAGGCAAAATGCCAAAGGATACCCCCTTTGAGTTTTGGTTGAAAAAATGAGTAAAAATGCAAACGGGTACCTCTTTTGGTTTTGGCTCAAAAACCGAGGCATTATGCCAAAGGATACCCCCTTTGAGTTTTTGTTTAAAAACCGAGTAAAAATGCAATGAAGTATCCCTTTGGGTTTTTGCTGAAAAACTGAGGCAAAATGCCAACGTTGATGGAATATGACATGGTATGACAATCATGATAGCACAGCGGAAAACAAAAATTTTATCATACATACCATACATATCCAAAGATAGAATCGAAACATGCAATTTTAGGGTTATCGAACTTACAACTTTTGATGCCTTTTAAAACTTTTATTCCGATGATGACCAGCAACAAAGATGGCTTTGTCCGCCTTAGATCTCGATCACCAATGCCAAGGAATAGCCTTTTGCGCCACTCCCTCTATTCTCACACACACAATTACACCGTCGGCTTAAAAACGAGATTGCTAGATCCCCTTTTTGGTATTAGTGTAAGGGTTATAGTTTGAAGCCTACAAAACATGATTTTGTACTTCTTTAGATTGCTATTACTGCTCAATAACACAAGAGAATGAGGAACAATCCTTTCTCCTTGTGAAAAATTGAACAAAAGAATTAAGAGAGAGAGAGTCACTATTCAACGAGTTTCTATTCAGGAGTTACTATTCATGCCACTAAAAAAATTAGGTTAGGGTTTTATTTCTTTTAATATATATGCTTATCCTTTGGCAAGTCACTAATCTGAAATCAACTATCCTAAGATAATTAATTCAAACTCTATCACTTCCTAAAGATAAGTAATATATTTTGAATTAAACTCTTTTGAATTTAAATTCAAATTTGAAATAAAAACATAAGACATTTAAATAAATGAAATCACTTAATTTAAATATATAGCATGTGCCGAAATTCCTTGATTTCCCTCTTGGAATTTCGGCCACATCATTAAATATATAAGTGATTTAATTTAATTTAAATACCTTTAGGCTTTAATATTCAATTAACTTAATTAACACAAGATAATTATTAATTGAAATTAAACCTTATGGGCTGAATTTCTCTTTCTCATGGACCAAAGCCCAATAGCAATATTATAACCCATTACATACATTAATTTGACTTTAATTAAAAGCCCAAATTAATGTCCAATACTTAATTTAAATATTTTAAGCCCAATGCTTTGTGTGCGATCCTATAGGTCCATTTAATGTTGGCAATGAATTAATAAATTAATTCAAATGCTATATATATTCTCTAGCAAGATATTATAGCATTCCAAATTAAATTGAAAATGCATATGGCATTTGGTGACCTAATGCAATTTGCATAGTCCCTTACCCATAAATATCAGAATTAATATAAGGCATGGAACTAGTCATCCTTATATATATTAATTCCTTTCTTGATATTCCAGTGACACTGAACTCTCAGATAAATAATGATTACTCATTATTTCATCTCGGTATGGCCATACACTTCTCAGTTCATTGATCAAGTGGCCGGTGATATTTTTCTCTCTTATCGAGAGGGGTAATCCCTTCACTTCTCTCATGCTCTCTAACATGATTCAGTGCATACCCAATCATACCCGTACTTGTCACTCTGTTACGAGCACGTAGGTGTATGTCAAAGTACACAGTAATTCATAAAGAGTTTCATAGAGATTTCAGGTCTAAGAACTCCGATACAAAACTTGCATATGAGAAACACTTATGACTTGTACCATGTAGTGTTCTCTATGAGCGGATCAAATCCAGATACCATGTTCTTTAACATGTATCTATGATCTCTGATTGACACTCTTGTCCTAATGATCCGTAAGACAGAACTATAAGATCAGAGAGAGCATACTAGTCTTAATTCATTTGTTATTCCCATAACAATGACTGACTAGGGATATTTAGAATGATGTCTCATTTGTTTCAAGGTCTTACAATCCATGTGCCTCACACATGATAACTTAAACCGAAACAACACTCTTGGATAGTTTTATCAATTGATATGCACAGGAATATAAAGGATAAAACAAATGCCTCATTTTATTAATTTCAAGTGTTTCGTTACAATGTATTGGGGCTAGGGCTTACACTAACAATCTCCCACTAGCACTAGTCCCAATTGGGCATAGCCTTAAGACCGAACGCTCTCAAATGAGCTTCGTGCAGATTTGGATGTAACTGTTTCGTCAAAGATCTGCTACATTGTCTTCACTTGATATCTTGCTAGCCTTGACGTCCCCACGATCAATGATTTCTCTGATCAGGTGGTACCTTCTAAGTATGTGTTTGGATTTCTGGTGTGATCGGGGCTCCTTAACCTGTGCGGTGGCCCCGTTATTGTCACAGAAAATTTCTAATGATCTAGGATGCTTGGGACCACTCCTAATCCATTAATGAAATTTTTAATCCAAACAGCCTCTTTTGCAGCCTCACTTGCTGCAATATACTCAGATTTCTATAGTTGAGTCGGCAACGGTTTCTTGCTTTGAGCTTCTCCAGCTGACAGCACCACCGTTTAAAAACAAAACAAATCCAGATTGCGATCTAGAATCCTGAGTGCTGGTTGAAAAGCAGCATCGGCATATCCTTGTATGACGAGCTCTTCTTGACCACCATACACCAAGAAGTGATCCTTAGTCCTTCGCAGGTACTTAAGGATCCCTTTTACAGCAGACCAGTGCTTCTCACCAGGGTCTTGCTGAAACCTACTGGTTATACTCAGTGCATGAGCAACATCCAATTTAGTACATAACATAGCGTACATGATAGATCCAATAGCAGATGCATATGGAATTCTACTCATGTTGTCCCTTTCCTCTTTGTTTTAGGGCACTGTTCTTTAGTCAAAGGAACTCCCAAAGCCAAAGGTATGTACCCTTTCTTTGAGTCTCCCATACTAAAATGCTTTAGTACTTTGTCTATGTACTTTTCTTGACTTAGTCCCAAAAGCCGATTCGATCTATCTCTATAGATTCGAATACCAAGTATTGTCTCGGCTTCACTTAAGTCTTTATTGAGAAACATTTTCCAACCATTGCTTAACCTTTTGCAATGTTGGAATATCATTCCCAATGAGAAGGATGTCGTCCACATATAGGACCAGAAATACTACTATGCTCCCACTAACCTTCTCGTACACACAAGGCTCATCTTCGTTCTTGATGAAGTCAAATTCTTTGATTGCCTCATCAAAACGAAGATTCAACTTCGGGATGCTTGCTTTAATCCATAAATGGATTTTTGAAGCTTGCATACCTTCTTAGGATGCTTGGGATTGACAAAACCTTCAGGCTGTGTCATATACACATCCTCAAGTAAATTCCGTTAAGGAAAGCAGTTTTGACATCCATTTGCCATATCTCATAATCATGATCTGCAGCTATGGCAAGCAAGATCCTAATGGACTTGAGCATGACTACAGGCGAAAAGGTCTTGTCATAGTCTATACCATGAGTTTGTCGAAAACCTTTTGCTACTAGTCTACCTTTGTAGGTCTTATCAGCTTTTAGTTTGAATAACCACTTGCATTCAATTACCTTAGCACCTTCTGGTGGATCAACCATAGGTCCAAACCTGGTTATCGTACATTGATTGCATCTCAGATTTCATGGCTTCAAGCCAATTATCCGAGTCTGGGCTTTTCAATAGCTTCTCGGTAGGTAGTAGGATCCTCACGATCTACTAACTCAATAGTGTCACTGTCAGTGATTAGAAATCCATATCTCTCAATCTCCAGACGTACCCTACCAGACCTTCTAGGTACTTGTGTATGGGTTCTTGTTCCACAACTGGTTGTGAACTTGATCCCATTTCCAAACCATCCTCTATAGGAGCTTGTGGCACTTGAATTTCTCCAAGTTCTACTTTACTCCCACTGTCTTTCTTGAGAAGGAACTCCTTTTCCAAGAAAACAGCCTTGCGAGCAACAAATACTTTGTTCTCGGCTTGTGAGTAAAAGTAGTATCCCTTTGTTTCTTTGGGATAGCCCACAAACAAGC
>JBBPFJ010000641.1:0-65294 GCA_037975025.1 Excoecaria agallocha
GTACCTACACGGATAAACACCCGTGCTAAGCTATAAAGCTTAGTGGGGAGCAGAATAATAACATATTGATAACCACACACAGTGGTTAGCACCAATCATTTAACAGGAATAAAATACAATGCCTTATAGGATTAATAAAAATATAACAGTATCATATAATCAGAACAGTAACAGTTTTAAACTGTAAAAGCATATCACTATTTACATCAATGGCCTGCGTAAATTCCTGTGGGTGTGGATAACGGGTGCAATGGATACCCGAAGGTATCAAAACAGAAGGATACCCGAAGGTATCCAAACAGAAGGATACCCGAAGGTATCTAATCAGAAGGTTATCCGAAGATACCTAATCAGAAGTCTCATGTAGAGACAAGCCTCATGTAGAGACTTACAGAAGACTCATAAGAGTCAAACAGAAGCAGCTGCGATAACCCTATAGGCATGCCTATCTATCCACAACCAGGTCTCTATGTGCAGGCATAACATATCTCATGTAACATTAGATTCATAGTATATAATTCATCAATTCATATTAGTGTATTCCACTATAAAGTAGAATAATTCAAAGCAATATAACATACTATGAGTATAACATACGATATACACATGTATGCCATCATCATTATCATATAATTGTGCTATTTCATAAATTCACATTCAAATAAACATGTACAAGCATCATATATTACAATATAAACGTTGCCTTAACATTTCTTATACATTTCATATGTTTATGGTTGAGTAATGTCATATACTTTGTATTTAAGGTAAAATACATGTTTAAGGAAGAATAGTTAATCTTATGCTTCACATGGGGTCTTAACTTTCATGTTTGAACTTTGAGGGAGGGTCACGGTTACTACCAATTCATGGTAACCGTGGCCAAGACATGCTTTATGGGTCACGGTTACTACCAAATTCATGGTAACCGTGACCTAATTGCTCTTTCGGGTCTGGACTACGCCAGACTACCTCACGGTCATTACCGGAGGAGTAATAACCGTGTTATTTACTTTTTAAAGGGGTCACGGTTACTATGAAATTCTTAGTAACCGTGAGATAGGGTGCATTTAGGTTCTGGACTGCCTCACGGTTACTATGAAACTCATAGTAACCGTGATGCCTAAAATCGCTCAAAGACAGATTTTCTGTCTCAACTTCTATATCGATTTTGACCCAGAAAACGTCATTTTCAGCGAAAGTGTTCTTCTACAAAGTTGTTACACTATGTCTCTAGTTTCTAAAACATCAAAAATCACTCAAATAAGACTTCTAAAACTCAAGATATTCATTAAAAACCGAAGACTGTTCACAAGGGACGGACAGCAGGGATCTGTCCACTTCAAGTTCATTTTCGGGCACTCTAGAGACAGATTTAGGTCCCGATTTCTTCTACAAAGTTGTAGATCTAGGTCTTATCTTTCATATAAAACTGGAATCACATCAATCAGACCTCTACAGAGGGATTTATGCCAGTTTTACTAGGACTGGTTCATGTGATCCGAAAACAGGTTTTCACCAACTCACTTCCTAAGACACAAATCATCTTTCTCATGCAATATACATTCAAATATTCACTCAACAATCAACTATAGATCATCAAGAGCACATATAACAATTTATTTCAACTACAAACACATAAAGCACTAACATAACTCCCAAACCTTATTTGAGCACCAAAATTCCTTTCTTTCTATCTCTCTTTTCCTTGCTCTACATCTCTACCATCTTCAGCTTTTTCTTTACTTGGAGCAGCCACTTCGTGGACTTGAGAAGAGAAGAAGATGAAAGCACAAAAGAAAATAAAAGAAAACAATTCCTTGGCCAAGTATGGCCGGCCACACAAAAACACACACACTCCCACATCCTTTATCTTTCTCCTTCCCTTCTCTCTATCATAAACTCACAAATGCTTATTTCCTATTGGATGCCAACAAAAATCTTGGCAAAGTTCACTTTAATCCCTCTTTAAACTTATGTCTTTTACTTTAATCTTTCATCTTTCTTTATTTCTATTTTTGCCACAATACTTTTACTTGATCTTTTCAATTAAGTCCCTACATTGAAATTTTCTTTTAATTAACCACAAAATCAATCTCTGTCTTATGCGAAATGACCATCTACCCCTCCTAGTAACATTAGGGGCATTACACTATGTGTAAATAACAATTCAACTTTTCTAACATTCAACTTCATATGGTGTGGCAGTGCTTCAGCTTTCTTTGTTACTCAGACTTTACGTGGTCTATCTAGTGATGGAAGGACAGTCATAGCTTCGATTCATCAACCTAGTAGTGAAGTCTTTGAGCTTTTTGATAGATTATACTTGCTTTCAGGAGGCAAAACTGTTTATTTTGGTCAGGCTTCAGAGGCATACGAGGCAAGAATCTTAACTCTTGTCATTTGATTCATCACATTACAAATATGAAACTTCTAATTGTACAAGCTGGCAGTTCTTTGCACAAGCTGGCTTTCCCTGCCCTGCTTTGAGGAACCCCTCTGATCATTTTCTGAGATGCATCAATTCTGACTTCGACAAAGTAAAGGCGACTTTGAAAGGGTCCATGAAACTGCGGGTATGTTACAACTCCACTAATTTCATCTATTATTACGCAAAGATGGGCTGCGTATTTGAAGTTGTTATTTGTTTGTTCATTTAATTACTGGAATCTGAGGCTTATATCTTCAGCGCTACGTTTATTTGGAAAATGTATTGTTAGCAAACGTGGCAAGAAATTGTTAAAAATCTTCTACTGAAAGAGAATGTTAACTATTCGGGGTGCTGTACATATTTGAAATTAACCGTTGCTTATAAGTACTTAAGAAGAGTTTAAGAGGATTTCTTGAACGACTATTTTGTTATGGTTTAAACTTGTATTGCTATTCAGTTTTGAGTCAAGTGATGATCCTTTGGATAAGATAACAACAGCTGAAGCCATAAGAACGCTAGCGGACTACTACCGTAGCTCTCAGTACAATTATGCTGCTAGAGAAAAAGTTGAGGAGATATCCCAAAGTTGTAAGTACTTGTGAATGGTGTGCCTTGCTTGTTCTTATTCCTTTCTCTCTGTTATTGGCCAATGCAAATTTATGGATTTCAAAGTGCCAAGTTGAAGCTAACAAAATTTCATGTGTTATAGAAAGGAACAGTGCTAGATTCAGGAGGAAGTCAAGCCAGTTTCTTGATGCAGGCCTTTACTTTAACCAAGCGTTCATTCATCAATATGTCAAGGGACTTTGGATATTACTGGCTTAGGCTTGTGATTTACATTCTTGTCACCATCTGCATTGGAACTATATACTTAAATGTGGGCACAGGATACAATTCAATCCTGGTACTGTTTCTTTTCTCAAGCACTCGAAAGTTACAGCTTATTGGTTAAGAAAAAGCATGCAGTAACCGGAATATACAAGGAATACTAACAATGGGTTCTTTTTTTTTGGAACAGGCGAGAGGTTCATGTGCCTCGTTTGTGTTTGGTTTTGTTACTTTTATGTCTATTGGTGGATTTCCTTCTTTTGTAGAAGATATGAAGGTAAATGAATAATTCTCTCTTTTTTTTCAACACTTACCTAGACAGGTCTATGAATATATCTATCTAATTGCCGTTTCTTTCCAGGTTTTCCAAAGAGAAAGGCTGAATGGGCACTACGGTGTGACTGCCTTTTGTAATTAGCAACACAATCTCAGCAATGCCATTCTTGATAATCATCACTTTTATCTCCGGAACTATATGTTACTTCATGTGTCCGACTTCATCCAGGTTTCGAACATTACTTATTCTTCGTATTGTGCCTTTATGCAAGTGTCACCGTGGTTGAGAGCTTGATGATGGCAATAGCTAGCATAGTCCCCAACTTCCTTATGGGTATAATAATCGGAGCTGGAATTCAGGTTTTTAACATTTATCAAACTTTCATTCTTTCTCTTTCAGATGTGACTAGTTACATGCAGTATCGTATACTAACCAACTGAAATTATCTCAGGGAATTTTCATGCTGGTGTCAGGGTACTTCAGACTTCCAAATGACATACCAAAGCCTGTTTGGCGGTATCCAATGTCATACATTAGTTTCCACTTCTGGGCTTTACAGGTATTTGATAATTTTTGAAGTCCCACTAAATACAGCCGGACTGGTACTATCTTTCATCAAATTCTGAAACATTTGCGTTTTTGTAGGGTCAATACCAAAATGATCTGAGAGGGTTGTTGTTCGACAATAATACCCCTGATGGTCTTCCCAAAATTCCTGGTGAGTACATACTGGAAAACATATTCCAGATTGACGTGCACCGTTCAAAATGGGTGGATCTCAGTGTCATCTTCAGCATGATTGTTATCTACCGCGTAATCTTTTTTATCATGATCAAGATAAGTGAGGATGTCACCCCTTGGATTAGAGGTTATTTAGCAAGGAGAAGAATACAGCAGAAGAATGGAACTCAAAATACAGTTACTATAGCTCCTGATGCTCTCACCCAGTCCCCGTCATTGAGGGCATACGTCCTCATCTGCCAAAAGGTAGATCACAAGGGATATGGGTGCTGTGTTACTCTTGCAAATCCAATCAGGCAAAAGCCCTCATATATATAGATTAACCTTTGATCTATACTTGTTCATGTTATGAGATGACATCCCTTTTTTTTTTCCCTGTTTTGAGTACATGCCACTCACATAACAGTTATGGTTTTAGTCTGTTACTTTGATCTGCATTCGCAATTGTTTACATTGGAGCAAAAGGATTGCAATTTCTAAAGTAGGCAAATTACCCGGTATCTTTTGAATTATATATATATATATATGTGTGTATGTGCGCGCACACGTGCAGACACATTCATACCAATGAAGCATCGATTCACCCTCCCAAGAACAAAAGAAAAACGTTAATGCCACAATCTAAGGCGTTTGTCGACTATGCTACAATGTGCGTAAGCTGTGCGCGTTTCTCTACTATGATATAGTATGTGTGTGCGCGCTTGTTTCTCGACTATACTATAGTTAGTGCGTGTGCGTGTGGAATTTGTCAGGATGCTAAGGGCCTTTCGGTTTTGAGAACTCTCAAGTGTTTTATTCAGAATCTCAAGTGTTTTATTCAGAACCACAATCCGGAATTGATTGTTCTTGAACCTCGGATTAGTGGTCCTTTAACGGATAGCTGTATCTCTAGAATTGGATTTTTTCGTTCTCATAAAGTGGAGGCCACGAAATTTAGTTGGTGTTATTTGGATTTTGTGGAAAGAGGATTGATGTGTGTGATGTTCTGGTCAATAATGTGCAATTTGTCCATTTGCGTATTACTGTTAATGACTATCTGTTGTTTTGTTTCCCTGCTATTTATGCTCATCCTGTTGCTTCCATCCACAGTAAATTTTGACCTCTCTTACAACAGATTAATCTCTATACTGCTGATCCTTGGATTTTGACGGGAGATTTTAATTTCCTTCTGTATGCAAAAGAGAGACAGGATGGGTCCCCAAACAAAACTGGAGTTTGTAAACCTTTTATTGACTGGTTCAGCTCGTCCAAGCTTGTTGACATGGGTTATAGAGGCTCCAACTTCACATGGAAAAGGGGTAATTTTCATGAGAAGCTAGTTTGTACTATATATAAAATAAACATTATTTATATAAAAAAAAAAACCTTCAAAATTTGAAGTAAAAAAAAAGTATGCTAGTTTGTACTATATATCAATTATTACATTTCCGACAACATTATTTATGAAAAGTCTGAAATTATGCTAGTTTGCACTATACATCAATTGTTACATTTTCAATAACATTATTTATAAAAAAATCCAAAATTTGAATTGAAATAAAAAAGAAGTAAAATGCCCAAATTTTGAATTGAAAATATTTTTACAAAATAAAATTTGAAGTAAAATAAAATATTTTCAAAATAAAATTTGAAGTAAAATATGTTACGGTAATACAAAATTAGACATCTTTACCACTAAATCAAATATTTTATTTGAAATTTTAATACGGAAGAAATATTTAAATCTCTGCAGAATCAGACATGTCAAATGTGCAATGTTAAATGAGTGCATAACGTTCCGTCGTGCTATTTCAGACGGACCCACTAATAAAACACTATTTTTCCAAATAAAATCTCAAAACCCACTATTCATAAAAAAAGTCCTCAATTAACGTCATAGTTCTATTATTTCCCGCATCATAATTTTATTAGATTTCCATTAATTATAACACGGCATTTTTTCTTATTTGCATTACTAAACAAAATTTCCAGTTCAATTACTTCGCAAATGCTTAATTTCAAGCCTAATGTTTTTGGATTTTGTGTAGAAGACTGACTGCATTTTATTTATTTGCATTACTTCTAGTACTCATGTAACTTTTAAATTTTGACTCACGCCTGTTATATTTAGTTCTTTTATGATCCTAGCAAAGATTGACACAGTAGGAACCCAAGAAATTTAAATACGAGAAAGAGAATCTCTCTTCCCCTCTGCCAAACTGAAAGGCAAATTGATAATAACTGGATTTCATGGGCAAAAAGAAAAAAAAATAAAAATCAAATAATTACATCATCTGGATCTGGGTTTGGTATCTACCTCAAGATGTAGAAGATGAGCATTTAATAATTCAAACCATTACCAACGAAATCATCTTCCTCGCTGCTGCTGTACGATTCAACCACCTGACTGTCATCATCCTCTTCATCGCCCTCGGTCACAATCTCAAGTATTCCACCTCCTCCATCAAAGTCTACATCATCCACAATAAAGTCCCCATCATCCTCTTCATCATCAAGCTCGCTCCCAGTATCATCATCGTCATCATTGCTCATATCATCAGGCATCGCTCTCACAATCCCCATCCAGGTCTGGACCCAGCATTGGGTCCACAATCACCATCTTCATCATCATCATCATCATCTTCCTCACTCTCAGCATCATCAGGATCAGAATCGTCATCTGTTGGCCTTCGTCGGCCAATTTCATAAATCCTAGCAGATGAATACATTTCCTCTTGGTCATCCATTGCAATCAACCCAACAAAAGAATCAGTGGTCTCTGTTGCAAAATCAAGGACACAGCGGTCTACAGGTATGGTGGCAATATCTGAGTAATTAATGGCATCTACAGTGCGGAAAGCAGCAAATAGCGGGTGCTTTACGCGACGAGTGTGAACTGCTGACATTACATCATCAAGATTTCTCCTCAGGATTGCATAAATGATGTCACCACGTGCATTAAATGTTATTGCTGTCTGGTCCAATGAAGGTACACTTCGAAGGAGCCTAAATCTTCGGAGATCCCAGACCTCAGAGTTTATAATCACCTGTTCAGTATAAAATAACAAAAGATGACAAACAAAAGCTTGGGAAAGAAAATTACAAGCTCTTCAATACTTGGAAGAGCAACCTGAATGTAAGACAGGTTCAGTGTCCCTACCATTATTTTTTAAGAACATAAAAACCATGCAAATGCATCAAAGAAAGATTCAAGACATAAGCCACAACTTGAAGACCACTAACTGTTCAATGGTACTTGAGCTCATCACGATTTCGCTCTTCACAAAAGAAATTCAATCAGTGTAAGAGACCAACTTTTCTTTTTCTATCATCATAATTTTGCTCTTCACACAAGCAATAGAAAGCCCTTGCTCGTTTAATAATTTCTTATCAGACACTGTAAAACCTCCAGACCCTCGTTTAAACATGAGTTTGATTTTAACTTCCAGACTAAACACGTCTACCAATTTCTCCCATAAATTTCAAATTGTGAACAAAAGAAATACAGAAGCATACAGTAACTGATTTTGCATACCTCATTCCCAGCAGGATGAAAGCCCCCACCCCCATAATCTGTGAACTGGTCAAAACGATGGACAGGACCCTTCAAGTGAATGTATAGGTCCTCCTGAAATTGAAGACGCATCCCACAAAATCACATCCTGGGAGCTTGAAGAGAGCAGAAGTTGTGTTTCTCCAGAAAGATAAGATTGGACCTGTGTCAATGGAGACTGGTGGCTTGTGCAGCTCTCCAGCACACTGTTGCTGTTCGAGTCAAAAATTTTCAGCTCTCCTGCATGACTGCCAACAGCAATATGACAGGAATCCCCAAGGAAACTCAAGCATGTTAAAAGGGCATCATCAGTATCATCGCTGCAAGTTCTCAACAACCTGAATCTACTGTATACAAATTGGCGATCGCGGCGATGTCCATGAACCCCGCCATACATACTTCTGAACTCGCGTGTACCCAACCTGGCTGTCACATTTGACGGGGCATCAAGGCTCCTTTTCGGTTCAGGACAAACATGTGGGTGTAACAGAGAAAGTGGTGGTAAGGTGGTTATAGGAGCAGGGCATTGACGATGCTGGTGTTTCAAATATTGAACTACAAGAGAGTCAAGAGTTAATCGCTCAGAGTTGCTGAGTTGGTGATCATTTAGCAGCCCAGGTTGGGCAGAGTTACAATATTGGTTGTCATCTGCATAATCTACCATAATACTTGGTGTTGATCGACCATGCAAATCCCTCGTATTAGAACTAGTAGACAATCCAATGGCATCACAGACAAAACTGTTCTTACGCACAGCACTGGGAGTCGAACACACTGGAGACCGAAGTCCATTGTCACCAATGCTGACACGCTTCCCAGATGATGCCAATCCAGTATCTTTCAGATCTGATAGTTTACGTTTCATTGGTAGCACAATTGGAGATTTACATGAAGATTCCACATCATGATTAATTTTTGGCAATGCATCCAATAAATTTCCAGGACTAGCAAATTGTTTTGGAACACTTGATGCCTTCTTGAAAGAAGATCGATTGGAATCATGAGACTGTGCCTGATGTCTAGACTGCAAACCAAAAGTTGGTGAGAAAACAAGTGGTTTCCTCTTTGAAGACAAAAAGCTGAAATCTTCATCACGTGAACTTGCTTTTGATTTTTCACACAGAAATCCAAAAGGGGTTCGACCAGAGGGCCACTGCATCTGGACTGGAGGAGTTTCTTGCGTGGAGGCTTGGTGCACGAGGGAAGATGCTGCTGCCAACGACGGCAATGGTGTCAACTGAGCCTCTTTCAGCAGTGTACCAGCAGTTGCAGCCAAACCAGAAGCCTGCAGGTGTTCATGTATTAGGAGCAAAAGCTCCCTGAGGTTTTCCCATGCATACAAATAAAATAATTAATAAAAAAAAAATGAAGGTTTCAATAATATATGCAGAATACTTGATTTACCAAGTACCTAGAGTGATATGTAATAGGTGTTGCAGCAGCAATGGCAGCTCTTTCTATGCGTCTCAAGGTAGGGGTTGCAGCATCAGTAGCAGCCAAGGTACTTGCACGCCCTGAATTGGTTACAATCTGCAAGATGGTTGAACATAAATTTACCAGCTACTACAGATCACGAACCATGGGGGAAAAAAAAAAGGACCACAGATCACTCAAGTAACACATTCTTCCACCAGATGACAAGATCAAACCAGCATTGATTTGGATTAGCAAGTCTCAAGTTTTCCAAGCAAATAAAACGAACACAGATAAGTGATTCAGTTAGCAGCAGTCAATTGTTCCAGGCTGGGGACCACCCACCCCATACTAAGGGGCGTGCACAGAGGATCTAATCCCAATCCCCAGCTTGCCTCCAAAGTTGGTTGCATTTTAATTCAAATTTCTTTGAGGCCCAAACTGATAAACTAAATGCATTTCTAGTTTTATTATATATATCTTTGCTTGAGAAAAAAAAAATTAGGGCCAGATACTGGGGGCAAAGGAACAAGAACAGGTACATGCAGTAGGCACAATTTTTCTCAGAGAAGTCATCACAGGGTTCCATTCAGAATAACATTTATTGATTCTCTTCATAGATTAAATGCTCATAAAAGAACTGGTGAGCCATGTACCACTTCGTGCATTGATAAAAGCTCTACTACTTCAATATGCAGCTCCTTAAGCATTATGTTCCATGACCTACATCAACTAACCATGAAAACAAATGATGGAACATCAATTTTCTAACTCATCAAAGTTTCCATGTTCCAATACGTCTTGAGGGTACGGATACTAGTGGTTATGTAAAAATAATTGGAGATGCTCAAGTGATATATAGAACAACAGCTACAGAAGAGGCAATACAGATCTTCTAGTCTAAGAAAGACACTAGGAGGTAAAGATATTTACCGCAATTAGTTCGATTGCCACCTGGGCAAGTTCAGCTTGCCACCTGCCTTGATCAGTTCCAGGCATGTGACTACCTGAATCTCGAATCAGCTCTGACAACTTTTTCCCTACCTAAAACAGCAACTGAACTTAAGGGCTTCCAATAGGAGAATTATTAAAATGAATTGAATTCCTGTAAATCATCTCACTCATGACATACTTTAGTTTCTTTCAAAATTTCTTAATTTTAAATTGAATTCTAATTGCTAAAAATTTCCAAACATGAGATTTGGTAAAATAGAACTCAGTTGCAAAGGATTCTTCCATTTTTTGACTTTCAAGTCCAATGTTCCTAAAAATATGCAGGTTCTGCTTAAACTTGCAATGGAATGTTCACCCGAAGTTTGGTCAATATGTGAGCAATTGTATCATCTCTGGCTAGGCCAAGTAGTACACGGCATGCAAGAGCACGGATGCAATCCAGAGCAGCAGGTGGGGAATAGATGCGTTGCTGTAGAAGATGGAGAAGAACCTTTATACCATTGTTAGCACGAACTGCCTCCCTTGCTTGGCGATATCCTTGTTCCATTTGAGCAGCAAGGCCAGCACAACCTGCACCAGTACCTAAAAATATTCTTCGATCTCCAACCAGTCCTGAAGCTGCTGTAGAACCGGGTTTTTGTGGAGTGGAACTGATTGACCTAGCAGCAGAAGCAATTGCATTACTTCGATCACTAACACCAGACTCGCCATTCCGTTCCCTTAGGTCACTCTGGCTACGTTCTGTATTTCTATCCCTGGTCTCCATAGCAGAAACATTTGCAAATTGACCAGAAAGCATCAGCTGGCCTGGTGTATGAACAGGTGGTTTGTTGCTAATTGAAGGTGGTGGGCAAACAAGATTGATTAACACATTCAATGCCGGCTGTATAATCTGTAGATGTAAGAAAATTTTATGATAGCCAAAAATAACAGACAACTGCCAAAGATTTTTCTTCAAATTCATAGAAACTAACCTAACGGTGATTAAAATAATGATGATGACAATGTAATGGTACTCAAAAAGAAAAAAAGCTCGGGAAAAAAGTGTTTACCTCAGGGTCCACATAACTGCCAGAAATATTTGCTGCATCCAAAATGACAGCTATACCTACACGGTTGTTACTTAGTGTGGCATTTACAATCATTTTCCGGCTGTCATTTACCAATGTTACAATGTGAAGAACACCCAATGCATACTGAAGCAGATCATGCAAGTAGCTCTCAACAGGTGGGGCCTGCAAATCACAATGAAAAGATAAAATTAGAAATTGCATGCAAGTGATGCAAACAGAAAGACAATGAGGAAAGACACCTACCTGACATAACTCCAACATGGTAATGTGCCCATTAAAGGCTAAGAACTTGTCAACTGCAGGAAATCGAGTCTTCACAAATGCAGAACCAAGTTTTCTGTCCTTCTGTAGCTGCAAAAAGACCGCATCCATAGCCTCATTACTAATGTCGAGTGGCTTATATGCAGACCTTACACTTGGAATATTACGAGCAACACTTCGATTGTTTTTGTTGGGACGAATAGACTCCAAAAGCAAAAGAAGATGTGCACGAAAATACTGTCGCAAGGCAACACACGTGTGATAAGCTATCTGTTTATCTGATGATGTAAGCACTTCTGCTGGTGAACGTTCATTTCAAAGAACAGCTGAATTAGACAGGTTGAATCCACTTGAATTAACACCAGATCTAACTGAAGCAGCATCATTCAAAAGGCCCAACAACTTCTGTAAAACATCCTGAGCATCAAAAGCATCAATAACTGCTCTGAATACAAATGCAGCACCAAAAAATAAGGCTGCATTTTTCCGAGCCTGATCCTGAGGGCACTCAAGAAGTTGAATAGCTAACTCAACCACTTGGTAGACAACATCTGCTGGAAGTGCACATACTCTTTCCATTATACCCTGTACAGTATTCAAAAACAAAGTCAGAGAATTGAATATCATATGTGAAGTCATGTCCTCACAAACAAAATCAGTCACTTGCTATGGGAATGATACACATAATTATAAATGCCATTACCTGAAGAGAGCCTATGGTAAATAAGCATGAATATAACCCAAATAATGTATGTTCAGTCCTAGGGACAGAAAGCAATTTCTGCATGCCATTACGATCCACAAACAATGCAGCAAATTTTCGATGAGCAGCCAAAGCACAGATGAGCTTCATCACATCAGGCAAAAGTTCTGCTGACTTGGATACTTCCTTGTGTTTATAACTTCGCTGCAACAATTCAAGACACACATCCACTCCCTTTTCATGCAGAACAGGCCCAAGAACTTCTACATATTCCCCTAATATCTCAAGGCACTGAATGCAGTATTTTTCCCTAATCTGTGCTAGTGATTCAGAGTCAGGAATAAAATATTCTTCAACATCCTCAGTCAATTCTGCCTCTGGACCACCAAGAGTTGCTGCATCATCATTGATGCATCTGTTCCTGTGACAAGTCCAAAAAATGAATCAATAATTGCATTAATTAAGAATACACCCCTGAATGACTAAAAAGAAAATAACATGATGCAGCCAACCGAGAAACTTCAACTGCATCAGCAGCATCAATAACAGTGGATGCAGCTCTGGAGGCAGCCAAAACTGCAGCTTCTTCATTGTTGGAAGACCTAAATTCCTGAGCATGTAAGCTGAGCACGATTATGAACTTGCACAAATATTATGAAGTCCAGATAATATAGTCAGCAAAAAGGAAAAAGAAGCATAAGAGAAAATTAGTGATCACCTCTAAGGCTGCACTCTTGACAACTTCAGCAGCAGCATCACCAGCTGCTTTTATGGCTTCAACAGGAGCATTTGCAGCTCTAGCTTCAGCCTCAGCAGCTCTAACTGCTTTCTTCACTAGATCAGAAATATCTTTGGTTCCAATTCTGCATTCTTGAAAGCAGTCATCAGTATCCTCTCTTTCCATGGTCAAACCATCAGGGTTTATATTTTCTGGAAATTTTCTTCCATCTTGTCCTCTTCTTGAATCTAAAATTTTCAACAAATTCCTATCTTTATAACTTCGTCCTTGTCATGATCGACTACCCGAGCCTGGAGATGTCAAAACCTGATCATTCTCAGGAACAACTTCATTTGCTCTTCCCTTCCCTCTAAGTCTTCCATATCCACGATATGGTCTGCATCTTGATGAATCATCTCTCACACCCTCATCAACATCTCCAAGTTTAACTTTCCCGTCACGCAAGTCTCTACCATGCCATCTATCCCCACCATCAGAGTCGATCATATCAGCCCCTTCACCCACCCTATCAGGGGGCTCTCCAATTGGATCATCCAAATCCTTCTCATCATTTATTCTCAGATTATCTACATGAGTTGCTTCCAGAACCTGTCGAGCCCTACCTCTGCCTTCTTCTCTTCCTCTAAAAGATGTAGCTCCAGAGGCATTCTTATTTTCAATTAAATAATTAGCATCCTTCTGGTTTGAGATTGCCTCTCCAAGGACATGCAAACGAAGAAAGCGCATAAGCTTTGCAGACAATCCAGATGTCAGAACATCCTCAACTACTTGACCACCACTGAGTTCATGATCAGGAAAAATTGGGTATAAGAAAAATTAGGTCCAACAAAGAATCTACACAAGAATGTAAAATGAGGAGAAAAATACTCCACTCTGTAAAAGCATACCCTGCCAAACATACTGCAAGAAGTCCAGTTGAATAGGACTTCAACATTTCAGAATCTGAAGCCTCTTTTTTTCCCATATCATGCTTCCAGTGGCGTTCTTCACCAGAAATTCTAGCACTGTCATCCATCACCCAGCTTTTTATATTTTCCATTGCAGGATCTTCAAAAACATGTGGATACTGGAGCAGGTACAGGGATCACAAAGCAAACAAAAAACCATAGAACTTAAAATCATCCACTGTCTAAGAGAACTGTCTGAGAGACACCATTAAATTAAACTAAAGGGTAAAAAGAACTATACAATCCAAGTTGGCGAACAGCTCATAAGGAGCCTTGCTGCAGCTGCCTGAACAGCAGTTGAATATCTAGCTTCAGACAGAAATTTTGAAGATATCAATTCAAAAAATTCATCATTCTCCTGGAAAGAAAGCAAGGAAAATATTTAGCATGAAGAACATTTTTAAACTACATGACAAACACAATAATGCTATGAAGAAACACATTGTGCAAAGAGTACACAAGAGAAAACCCTAAAAAAGAAAGCTAAGTTTAGTTACCCTCAGTAGTTTCCCAAGCCTTCCAATGTTATGCGAAGCACGACTACTATTGAAAGATGAAAGGGCACTCTTTTCCATGTATCTGCACATAATATATATATTTCACACGTTAAGAGTAAAAAATTCCTAAATGCCAAGTGCCAAGGAGGAAAAAAGATGGTGATCCTAACAAGAATAAAAGTATTTTATGTAAAATAAGGCAATAGATAAAATTAAAGCTAAGATGTACAATAACTCCAGCCAATCTTCATGCCATTTGAGCGAAAGCCCAAGTAGCAAATGAGAAGCACAGCATCAATGCAAGATTAAAAAACAATTCACATATGAATAAATTCTCCTACAATAAGTAGAAAGAGTGTTCCTCTGTACCCAACGCAGGAGGCTAAACATATATTTTGAGTAGGGGGAGGACTAAGGGTGTTCGCCTGTAACTAGTGCAGGAGCCTAACCATTAATGAGAGTAAGGCACAACCTTCCCTCAAGTGGCTTTTTGGAGGGGCTATGTGCATAACTTCCAGTAAAAAAAGAAACCTTCTCATTGCCCCAAGGTTTGGCCTCCTAAATGCTATTCCAATTCGCAGTATGGAGATGGATAAGGGTTTATGATGTATTTAGCAATGTAAATTTTTCAATCCCAAAATCAATAGAAACCAAATCATAATCTAGAAAGACTCATCAGAAATGAAAATATGATGTTATGATAGGATATATATAGAACTATATGCTACATGGTAGGATATATAGAAATATATGTTACATGGTTATACATTATATATATAAAAAAAGAAAGGAACTAGGAAATAAAAAGAATAATAGATAGATGCCTACAGGGACTCCTGGGTTTCAAGGAGAGAGGCAAGGGCATGGAGGACTGTAGCGTTAGGGTTATCAGGGGAAGAAGTGATCCTATCCATTAATTTTTGTGCCTTGTCCAACAATTTCCCTTCTTCGTTGGAATTTCCATCTTCTGCTCTATCCTGCTGCGTCTGCAATTGAGTATCCACTGTTAGACGAGAGGCACCACCTCCAACTTGGTCCTGCACTTGCCTTAATGATTCTTCCATGGAGGCATCCATTATTGGCCACAGTTATATATGCAACATCAAACACCTCGCTTCAGGTGCCCTCTAAAAGTGTTTTCCAGAGTCCTTAGGATTTCCCAAATGCACCTGTTTGCATCCTTGATGAAGCTGTATCCATAGGCTACAACAAAATCATAGACCCTGAAGCTTCAAATTAGAATTCAAAAAATTAATGAAATCTACAATATCACAAGAAAATTTTCGACGCATGTTAAAGGGGAAAACACAATGCTCTTTTTAAAAATACTTATGTCACTTATGCAGCATTTTTTTTTCTTTTTCATCAACATTATCACAATTGTTCTCTTGTCTATCAATTCTAGGCATAAATTGGTTCTCCTTTTTGTTTCTCAACCAACATGATTCAAACACCATGTCATATGAAGAAACCATAAATCTAAAACAATGAAATATATACTTCAATCATAAATTTATCCTTATAAAGCACAAGAAAATAATCAATCCGAGATATGACTGACTTGAGTGATTGACTATACAAGCTCCAACAGATGCAGCAACTACCAATGAAAGAACACGACCTGAAGAAATTGCCTCCCAAAATACATCAGAAACATTCCTACACAAGTCACAGCCATTGTTATTCCTAACCTTCCCCAAACAAATTCTTGTCAAGCTACGAAGCTAAAAGAAAGTAACATTGCCTAACAAAACAGCATTAATTAGATTAAAAAATTCAAATTTGATTATCCCCCAACAAAATTAATCAAGAATATAACCCAGGTGAATCACACACAACTTTGAAATTCTTTGTTGTTTAAACAGTGTTTTCAAAAATGGACCAGATGTCAACTGGTTCGATTGGGTTGAACTAAGTTCCTTTTTTTTAAATACAATTATTTATAAAAAATTTGAAAATATAGTATGAATAACAACATATAAAAAAAATAAAAATACATACAGAAACCTATTAGTTATTAACTTACCAAACATCTAGACAATTAATGTGATATCAAGATGATTTCATCACATTTTGTTGCTGTTTTTTATCCAAACCAATAATATGGAGCAATATCAAAAAATAATTGCAAACATGAAGTTAGCAACCCAACCCTTCAAAACATGAAGTTAGCGACCAAAGAAAAACCAGACTAAATTACCCATTATAATATCCAAATAATCAGTAAAGATAGCTTAGCTCTCAGGATTAGGTATATGCAAACAAAAATCCCTTAAAACTTTACTTAACCAAGCCTATTGTAAGTACTCTCATTCATGACTTTAGCAAACTCTACATCAATAGTTCTATATTCCCAACAATATGGCATTCTCTTCAAACACTTTAAAGTCAATATCTACCAAATTGAAACATGTCATAGCCATGTTAACCAGAAATCAACCTTAGAAAAACAGGAACTATATCATACTTCTTACTTTAATATGCTATATACTTCTCATTTTAATATGCTATAGACCTGCCAAAGTTGTTCTATTATCTTCTTGCAAAAGTTCATCTGACAAGAGGTACACATACCACCTAAAGATTTCTGAAATCAAGGAAAACAATTAACATCACAGCAAGCAAATTCCAAAGGGATCTAAAACAGAATTAAATATTGTACAAGTCCAAGACATGAACAGCTCAAATTCTGTCCAACAACAGAGGAACTCGAGAGATTTAAGACAAGATTATATATTGTATAAATCCAAAAACTATAACATTTCAAGTTCTGCCCAATAATAGAAAACTTAGTTCACGTTCTTTCAATCCCAAAATTGTATATTTTAGTTTAATTCCAACCTCGGCCAAACCAGTTCACCAAGAAACACAGATTGAAAACAAAGCAAGCAATTAACTTAACCAATTTCAGAATTAGCTAATAACAGAATCAAAAGAAGACAGGAGATAATTTTTTCTGAATATATAAGGATATCTTTGGGTTAAAGAATGAAAATCTAAATCCCATAGAAAATAGGAGAACACCTTGAATCTGTTTAGAAATAGGAAATCCAAACACTAATCCGCAACAAGCTAAGGAGATGAACCAATGAAGCTAAGATTGTAATTAGAAAGGGAGAAAGGAAAAAGAAAAAAAAAAGCTATGCATACCGAAAACCAATGAAGCTAGTCGGCCAAGATTCGATGGAGGCTTGATCGGTGGCCAACGAGTCAAAATCCGGTGATAGTGGCTGGGTGAGAGAAGAACAGAGGAAGGTAGGGATGGAAGAACAGAATATCGAGCTGCACAATTTTGGGTGTAATTTCATTTTTAGGGTTTTGTATTTGCTACCTTCGAAAACCAATGAAGCTAGTCGGCCAAGATTCGATGGAGGCTTGATCGATGGCCAACGAGTCAAAATCCGGTGATAGTGGCTGGGTGAGAGAAGAACAGAAGAAGGTAGGGATGGAAGAACAGAATATCGAGCTGCACAATTTTGGGTGTAATTTCATTTTTAGGGTTTTGTATTTGCTACCTTTTTTTGGAAAAAATAATAATAATAAAAACACCGTTTTTACAAGAAACCGGATTCTCAGCCGGTTCAATGGTTTCTGGTTTAATCACCTTTTTTTGCGATTTCCATTTTTTAAGCTAAGTCCAACTGGTTTGATCTGGTTATGAAAATATTGTGTTTTAAGTCATTTATATATGCCTAGTAATATTGTTTATTAAAAACGTACAACACCAATAGCTTGATTGATGAAAAAACAAAGTACACGCCGCAAAATTGTTGAAATGATAAAATTAATAGCATAAAATAGAAAAAAACACGCACAACTCCAAGTAATATCATATGCTTTTCCTCTCTAACCTTTATACCATAATATCCGGGTCTCTTGCAAGAATAAAATGCATGTTCTATAATTATACATTTTGTAGCAAATCTATTTCAACTATCCATCATGGGTTACTTCTTGATTGTTGATATGCAAGTATCAGTGGAGTTTTTATTAGTTAACCATACAAAAACATGTCTAGAGTTTAGGATCTACAGTTTAGGGTTTGGGGTTAGTTTGTAGGTTTCTATTCCTTCTTAAGCCTTAGTTAAATCTGCTTTCTTCTATATTATTGTCTGTTTTGCAGTTTTGAGTCCATAAAAATAGCCATATATTTAGTACAGGATGTTTTTTTTATTATTATCATTTGGATTCCAATGGAAAAAAATTAATCAAAATTTTAAAATATAAGATAGTATAATAATTATAAGTAAATATTACTTTCTAATTAGAGATGATTTTTCTCCTCCAATTAGCATATTGGTAACTGCAGCAGTACACTGCAAATTTAATATATACACAGTAAATACTCTTTTCTAATTTGAAAGAAGTGGATTTACCAATTTTTATTTACTTTTTACCAAATCTTCAAACTAATAATAATGAATTTATAAGATAATAGCTATTATACAAAATTGTTATTAGAATTCTCATTTGATGATGAATGCTTGAGCTACTATTAGAGAAAAAAGTCCTTAAATTATTTTCAATTGGTTTAATGATATTGACACATTTGATCCAATTAGCATTACATACTCAAATATCAACTGGTAACTAGGAATAATTATGCCATGATGAGTTTTATGGGAAGCTTTTGATAATTTAAAGGGTTTTGAGTTAAAAAAAATTAAATGAGGAACTACTTAGTTACATAGTCTAAAGTTAAAAGACTAGAGGTGTTAATTACTCGTGCTCCAAATTGGGTTTCAATTTCTCAATATGACTGTGCCCAAAATAATTAATTAAAAGACTAGCATGATCTGATATGAAAATTGTTCAAAAGCCTATTTTATTTTGATGACTGATAAGACGTGAAAGTCTTTATCTTAAGAGAGAGAGAGCCGACTGTTGTTTTCCAATCGGATGTAAATTCCTGCAAGAAATGAAGTCCGGTCAAACCAGGTATAAGCACCCCAAAGCTTAAGTTAGTAGCTTTCTAGAGAGAGAATTCTTAGAGAGAGACTCAGAGATTCAATACCTGGAGCCACTGTGCATTTGGCTATTTATAGGAGATAAGAGGGGTACACTCGAGTGTCTTAGATGTGATAATTAGCTGTCAGAGCAGGTGAGCGGCGAAGTGACAAGGAACAGTTGGAGGGCATAGGCTCTGCCTTGTGTTAATGGATTGATTGAGACTTGATGTCCGATCGGACATCAAGTGGCCTCTTCATTGGCTTGTGGCTCATGCTTGGTGCTTTTTTGCTAATGAACTTTAGGCCTTTTCAGGTGTGATGGGCCGATCAGATTGGGCCTTGGAGTATGAAATTTTCATAGTTATCACTTGTCCCCCCAAAAAGGGTCCGATCGGGTGAATTTTACTCTGAGGTATACCGATCGGAGAGTGATTGTTAGCGAAATTTTCGAAATTCAAAAATGCTCAGTCGAAAAGATATGTCTATTCAAATAGCTATCTTCTCATTAATGTCGTACATGTATGTCGAGAAATGATGCTTGGCTTTTCACGTCGTAATGATGACTTTAATGACCCATGGCGAGCATCCTGTGCACGAGATGATTGGTGCATTTAAAAGGTTTTTGCCTATAAATAGGCAACTTTTGGGCAATTTTTTTCTTTACTTTCCAACAATTTTTAGCAAATCCTGCCAAAATTTCCTCTCAGCCTTCATCTTTCAGATTCTAGCAATTTTTTCAGAGTTCTCATAAGATTATCCACGTAAGTAATTTTTGCTTCACATATCTCTCATTTTTCTTTTATTTGCTTTAATACTCCTACATTTATCTTCATTCCGACTCCTAATCGAAGATGAGAAATCATAAGATGAGAAAATAACTTCCTTTTATTGAAAAAACAACTTTTATTTTTTAAACACTAAATGCTCTATTTTTATTGGATTTGTTAACTTTTGCTCATTGAAAATGAGTAGTCTGGGTTAATATGATCAATAGTTAATTTCCTTTTATCTCTTAATGTTACAAATCATTTATAAACTGTATTTGGAAATAGTTACTTTTGCTATTCTGTTGTCTTACTGTTCTGGCCGAATTTAATAATTCCATGCAGAGTGGGTGAAGTGAATGCTATCACAACATCAATTCAAAAAGGCCAAAATGTGTTCCCCTTTATGTTTTGGTTGAAAAATTGAGAAAAAAATGCAAAGAGATATCACTTTAGGTTTTTGTTGGAAAACTCGAGCAAAAGTCCAAAGGGTAACCCCTATGAGTTTTGGGAGAAAAATTGAGGGAAAAGGTAATGGGATACCCCTTTTAGTTTTTCTTGAAAAATTGTATGCAAAATGGCAACAAGGCACCCCTCTAAGTTTTGGATGTAAAATTGAGGAAAAATGCAAAGGGGTACTATTTGAAGTTTTTGTTGAGAAACTTAGGCAAATAGCCAAATGGACTGCCTTTGAGTTTTGGGGAAAAATCTGATGCAAAAGGCAAAGGGTTTCCCCTTTGAGTTCTTATTAAAAAGAAGAGGCAAAAAGCCAATATGGTACCGCTTGTAGTTTTGGTTGAAAGCCTGAGGAAAAATGAAAAAGGTACCCCTTTGAGTTTTGGACAAAAAACTAACACAAAAGGCAAAGGGGTACCCCTTTTAGTTTTTTTAGGGAACCTATGGCAAAATGCCAAAGGTGTATCCCTTTGTCTTCTGGTTAAAAAGCTAAAGAAAAATGCAAAGGGTACCTCTTTGTGCTTTTGTTAAAAATTTAAGGCAAAAAGGTAAAGTATACCCCCTTTGAGTTTTGGATAAAAAACTAAGGTAAAAGGTAAAGAGGTACCCCTTCGATTTTTCATTGAAAAATTGAGCCATAAAGCAAAATGGGTACCTTTTTAAGTTTTCTTTAAAAAATCAAGAAAAAATGAAAAGGGGTATCCCATTGAGTTTTGGACAAAAAATTGAGGCAAAAGGCAAAAAGGGTACCCTTTTAGTTTCTATTTTAAAATAGATGAAAAAAAGCAAAAGTTTACCTTTTGAGTATTTGTTGAAAAACTCAAGCAAAAAGCCAAAATGTACCACCTTTGAGTTTTGGATAAAAAACTGAGGAAAAAGGCAAAGGGATACCCCTTTGAGTTCTAATTGAAAAACTGAGGCAAAAATCTAAAGGGGTACTTTTGAGTTTTTATTGAAAAAATGAGAAAAAATGCAAAGGGGTACCCCTTTAATATTTGGATGAAAAACTGAGGCAAAAGTCAATTGTGTACCACTTTTAGTTTTTGTAAAGAACTATGGCAAAATTTCAAAAGGGTACCACTTTGAATTTTTTGTGCAAAAAATTGAGGTAAAACGCAAATAGGTACCCCTTTAAGTTTTTGGTAAAAATTTGAGGCAAAATTCAAAAGGTTATCCCTTTGAGTTTTGACTGAAAAACTGAGGTAAAATTCAAAGGGGTACTCCTTGAAGTTTTTGGTGAAAAATTGAGGCAAAAATGTAATCGGGTACCCCTTTATGCTTTTGGTGAAAAAATGAGGCAAAAATAGGAAAGGGTATCCTTTGAGTTTTGGTTGAAAAATTGAGGTAAAAATGCAAAGGAGTACCCTTTTATGTTTTGGCTGAAAATTTTGTAGAAATGCAATGGGTTACCCCTCTAAGTTTTGGCTAAAAACTTGATACAAAATGCAAATGGTTACCCCTATGAGTTGGTGAAAAATTGAGGCAAAACAGCAAAGGGGTATCCCTTTGAGTTTTTGGTAAAAAATGAACAAAAAATGCAAACGGTTACCCACTTAGAGTTTTTCCTAAGACACTGAGGCAAAATTAATAGAGGTACCCCCTTGAGATTTTGGTAAAAGCACTGAGGCAAAATGCAAATGAGTACCCTTTTTAGTTTTTGATGAAAAATTGAGGCGAATATGCAACGGGGTACACTTTTAAGTTTTTGGTGAAAAATTAAGGCAAAAATGCAAAGGGGTACCCTTTTGTGTTTCTGCTAAAAAATAGAGGCAAAAATGCAAAGTTATACCCATTGAGTTTTGGTTGAAAAATTAAGATAAAATGAAAAAGGGTGCCACTTTGCGTTTTTGGTGAGAAAATGTGGCAAAAATGCATAGGGGTACCCCTTTTATTTTTTGGCTGAAAAATTAAGGCAAAATACAAAGGGGTAACCCTTTGAGTTTTTGTTGAAAAACTGAGGCAATAATAAAAAGGGCCCCCTTTAAGTTTTTTGAGAAAAATTGTGGCAAAATGCAAAGGGGTACCCCTATGAAATTTTGGTGAAAATTTGAGGGAAAATGCAAAAGGGTACACCTTAGATTTTTTGTTGAAAAATAGAGGCACCCTTTTGAGTTTTGGCTGAAAAACTAAGGCAAAATACAAAGGGATAACCCTTGGACATTTTGGTGTAAAATTGAGGAAAAAATGCAAAGGGTTACCCCATTAATTTTTTTATTGAAAAACTTAGGCAAAAATGCAGAGGGTACCCTTTTGACTTTTGGCTAAAAAACTGAAGCAAAATTGTAAAAAAGTGCCCCTTTTTATTTTGGCCAAAAGATTGAGTGGAAATGCAAAGGGTTACCTCTATGTGTTTTGGTGAAAACATTAAGGCAAAACGTAAAAGGGGTACCTTTCTGTGTTTTGGTCGAAAAAATGAGAAAAAAAAAATACAAAGGGATACCCTATTGAGTTTTTATTGAAAAATTGAGGTAAAATGCAAAGGGCTACCATTTTGAGTTTTGGTAAGTAAATGTGGCAAAAATGTATTGGGTACCCCTTTGTGTTTTGGCTAAAAATCTGAGGCAAAATGTAAAGGGATAACCCTTAGAGGTTTTGGTGATAAACAGAGGCAATAATGTAAAGGACCCTCTTTGAGTTTTTTGAGAAAAATTACGAAAAAATGCAAAGGGGTAACCCTTTGAGTTTTGGGTGAAAATTTGAGGCAAAATACAAAGGGGTACACCTCAGAGTTTTTATTGAAAAATAGATGCAAAAATAGAAAGGTGCAGCCCATTGAGTTTTGGTTGGAAAACTAAGTCAAAATACAAAGGGGTGCCCCTTAAACATTTTGGTGAAAAATTAAGGCAAAAATGTGAAGGGGTGTCCAATTGGATTTTTATTGAAAAACTTAGGCAAAAATGCAGAGGGTACCCTTTTGAGTTTTGGCTGAAAAAATAAAGCAAAATTGCAAAAGAGTACCCCTTTGTATTTCGACATAAAGATTGAGTAGAAATGCAAAGGGTTATCTCTATGAGTTTTGGTGAAAACTTATGGCAAAACATAAAAGGGTAACCTTCTGTATTTTGGCCGAAAAATTGAGGTAAAAATGCAAAAGGGTATCCTATTGAGTTTTTACTGAAAAATTAAGAAAAATGAAATGAAGTGCCCCTTTGAGATTTTGGTGAGAAAATGAGGCAAGAATTCAAAGGGGTATCCTTTTATGTTTTGATTGAAAAGCTGAGGCAAAATACAAATGGGTACCCCTTTGAGTTTTTGGTGAAAATTTGAGGCAAAATGCAAAGGTGCATCCCTTTGATTTTTGGTTGAAAAATTAAGGGAAAATACAAAGGGGTACCCTATGGAGTTGTTGGTGAAAATTTGAGGCAAAATTGCAAAGGGGTACCCCTTTGAGCTTTTGGTGAAAATCCGAGGTAAAAATGCAAAAGGGTGCCCCTTTGCATTTTTGCCTCTATTTTTCAGCAAAATCTTTAAGGTGTACCCCTTTGCATTTTGCCTCAAATTTTTACCAAAAATTTAAAGGGGTAAAAATTTACAATTTGCCATAATTTTTCTCAAAAAACTCAAAGGGGGCCCTTTGCATTTTTGCCTCAGTTTATCACCAACTCAAAGGGTTACCCCTTTGCATTTTGCTTTAGTTTTTCAGCCAAAACACAAAGGGGTACCTCTATACATTTTTGCCATATTTTCTCACCAAAAACTCAAAGGGGCACCCCTTTTCATTTTACCTTAATTTTTTAGCCAAAACTTAATGAGGTACTATTTTGCATTTTTGCCTCAGTTTTTTTTGTCAAAGGGGTACCCCTTTTGGTTTTGGCTGAAAAACTAAGACAGAATACAAATGGGGTACCCTTTTTACATTTTGGTGAAAAATTGATGCAAAAATGCAAAGGGGCACCCTATTAAGTTTTTATTGAAAAACTTAGGCAAAACTGCAGAGGGTACCCTTTTGAGTTTTGGTAAAAAAACTGAAGCAAAATTGCAAAAGATTACCCTTTATTATTTTGGCCAAAAGATTGAGTGAAAATGCAAAGGGATACCTCTATGAGTTTTGGTGAAAAATTGAGGCAAAATATAAAAGGAGTACACTTATATGTTTTGGCCGAAAAACTGAGGTAAAAATGCAAAAGGGTACCCTATTGAGTTTTTGCTGAAAAATTATGGGAAAATGCTAATGGGTGTCCCTTTGAGTTTTTGGTGAGAAAATGAGGCAAGAATGCAAAGGGCTATCCCTTTGTCTTTTGGTTGAAAATCTGAGACAAAATGCAAAGGGATATCCCTTTGAGTTTTTGATGAAAAATTGATGAAAAAATGCAATGGGCTCCCTTTGAGTTTTTGGTAAAAAACTGAGTTAAAATGCAAATGGGTACCTTTTTGAGTTTTTGATGAAAATTTGAGGCAAAATACAAAGGTGTGTCTCTTTGAGTTTTTGGTGAGAAAATGAGGCAAGAATGTAAAGGGGTATCCTTTTGTGTTTTGGTTGAAAAGCCAAGGAAAAATGCAAAGAGGTACCCCTTTGAGTTTTTGATGAAAAATAAATGCAAAAATACAATGGGCTCCCTTGGAGTTTTTGGAAAAAAAATGAGTTAAAATACAAATGGGTACCCCTTATAGTTTTTGATAAAGAATTTAAGGAAAAATGCAAAGGTGTACCCTTTTGAGTTTTGGGTAAAATTTGATGCAAAAATGCAAAGGGGTACCCCATTATGTTTTGGCTGAAAAATTGAGTAAAATCGAAAAGGGATACACATTTATGATTTGGTTGAAAACTGATGCATAAGCCAAAGGGGTACCCCTTTAAGTTTTTAGTGAAAAATGGAGGCAAAAATGTAAAGGGGTACGCCTTTAAGTTTTGGTTGAAAAATTGAGGCAAAATACAAAGGGGTATCCCATAGAGTTTTTGGTGAAAAATTGAGATAAAAATGGAAAGGGGTGCCCCTTTGAGCTTTTGGTGAAAATCTGAGGCAAAAATACGAAGGAATACCCCTTTAAGTTTTGACTGAAAAACTGAGATAAAAATGCAAAGGGGTACCTCATTGTCTTTTGGCTAAAAAACTGAGGTAAAAATTCAAAGTTGTACCTCATTTAGTTTTGGCTAAAAAATTAAGGTAAAATGAAAGGGGGTGCCTCTTTGAGTTTTTGGTGAAAAAATGTGGAAAAAATGTATAGGGGTACCCCTTTGTATTTTGGCTGAAAAATTGAGGCAAAATGCAAAGGGATAACCCTTTGAGTTTTTGGTAATAAACTGAGGTAAAAATGCAAAGGGCCCCTTTTAAGTTTTTTTGAGACAAATTGTGTCAAAATGATTAGGGATACCCCTTTGAGTTTTTGGTAAAAATTTGAGGCAAAATGCAAAGGGATACACCATAGAGTTTTTGTTGAAAAATAGAGGCAAAAATGCAAAGGGACACCCCTTTGAGTTTTGGCTGAAAAACTAAGGCAAAATACAAAATGGTACCCCTTGGAGATTTTGGTAAAAAATTAAAGCAAAAATACAAAGGCGTACCCCATTGAGTTTTTATTGAAAAACTTAGGAAAAAATGCAGAAGGTACCTATTCGTGTTTTGGTAGAAAAACTTATGCAAAATTGTAAAAGGGTACCCCTTTGTATTTTGTCCAAAAGATTAAGTGGAAATTACCCCTATGAGTTTTGGTGAAAAATTAAAGCAAAACATAAAAGGGGTACCCTTCTGTGTTTTGGCCGAAAAACCAAGGCAAAAATGCAAAGGGATACCCTATTAAGTTTTTGCTGAAAAATTAAAGGAAAATGCAAAGGGGTGCCCTTTTGAGTTTATGGTGAGAAAATGATGCAAGACTGCAAATGGGTATCCCTTTGTGTTTTTGTTAAAAAACTGAGGCAAAATGCAAAGGGGTACCCCTTTTAATTTTTGATGTAAAATTGATGCAAAATTGCAATAGGCCCCCTTTGAGTTTCTGGCAAAAAACTAAGATAAAATGCAAATGGGTAGCCTTTTAAGTTTTCAGTGAAAATTTGAGGAAAATGCAAAGGGGTACCTCATTATGTTTGTGGCAAAAAATTAAAGTAAAAATACAAAGGGGTACCCCTTTGTGTTATGGCTAAAAAATTAAGTAACAATGAAACGGGGTACCCCTTTGAGTTTTGGCTCAAAAACTGATCCATAATCCAAAGGGGTACCCTTTTGTGTTTTTTATGAAAAATAGAAGCAAAAATGAAAAGGGATACCCCTTTGAGTTTTGGCTGAAATACTGAAGCAAAAGTGCAAAGGGGTACCCCTTTTAATATTGGCTGAAAAATGATGCAAAATGCAAAGAGGTACCCCATCTAGTTTTTGCTAAAAAATTTAGGCAAAAATGTAAAGGGATACCCTTTTAAGTTTTTGGTGAAAAACTCAGGGAAAAATGCAAAGGGGGTACACTATTGTGCTTTTGCTGAAAAACTGAGGCAAAAATTCAATGAGGCGCTACATTATATTTTGGCTGAAAATTGAATGAAAATGCAAAGGGGTAGCAATTTTTGGCCAAAAATTGAGGTAAAATGCAAATGTTACCCCTTTGAGTTTTGGTGGAAATTTGAGGCAAAATACAGAGGGATACTTCTTTTTATTTTGGCCAAAAAATTATGTAACAACGAAAAGGGGTACGCCATGAAGTCTTGGCTGTGAAATTGATGCATAATGCAAAGGGGTATCTTTTGAGTTTTGGATTAAAAATACAAGCAAAAATGTAAAGTGGTACTCATTTGAGTTTTGGCTGAAAAAATGAGGTAAAATATGAAGGGGTACCCCATGAAGTTCTTAGTGAAAAATTAAGGCAAAAATGTGAAGGGGTATGTCTTTAAGTTTTGGCTAAAAAACTGAAGCAAAATGCAAAGGTGTACCCATTTAAGTTTTTGGTAAAAAATAGAGGCAAAAATGGAAAGGGGCACCCCTTTATGTTTTTGTTGAAAACTTGAGGCAAAATACGAAGGGTACCCCTTGGTGTTTTGAGTGAAAAATTAAGGAAAAAATAAAAAAGGGTACTCTTTTAGTTTTAGGTGAAAACTGAGATAAAAATGCAAAGGGGTACCCTTTTAAGTTTTGGCAAAAAAACTGAGACAAAAATGGAAAAAGAGTACCCCTTTTCTATTTTCATCGAAAAATTGAGTGGAAATGCACAGGGTTACCCCTTTGAGTTTTGGCTATAAAAGGAAAAATTTAAAAAGATACCCCTATGTGTTTTGGTGAAAAATTGATGCAAAACTGCAAAGGAGTATCCCTTTGAGTTTTTGGTGAAAAATGTAGCAAAATGGCAAAGGGTACCCCCTTTAGTTTTGCCTAAAAAATGAAAAAGGGTACACCTTTGTGTTTTTGTTGAAAAAATGAGGCAAAATGCAAAGGGACACCCTTTTGAGTTTTTGGTGAAAAATTAAGGTAAAAATGCAAAGGGATACCTTTTTATATTTTTGGTGAAAAAATGAGACAAAAATACAAAGGGGTATTGCTTTGTATTTTGGCTGAAAAACTGAGGCAAAAATGTAAAGAGATACCCCATTGAGTTTTTGCTAAAATATTGATAGAAAATACAAAGGCCTACCTCTTTGAGTTTTTTTGTGAGAAAATGAGGAAAATATGCAATGGGATACCATTTTATGTTTTGACTGAAAAAATGAGGCAAAATGCAAAGGGATACCCCTTTAAGTATTTGGTGAAAAATTAAGGTAAAAATGCAAAGGGATACCCTTTCGAGTTTTTGGTGAAAACTGAGAAAAAAACACAGAAGGGTACCCTTTTGTATTTAGTTTGAAAAATAGAGGCAAAAATGTAAAGGGATCCCCATTGAGTTTTTATTGAAAAATTGAGAGATAATGTAAAGGTGTGCCCCTTTTAGTTTTTTGTGAGAAAATGTGAAAAAAATGCAATGGGGTACCGTTTTGTGTTTTGGCTTAAAAATTGAGGCAAAAATGCAAAAGACCCCCTCTAAGTTTTTGGCGAAAAATTGAGGCAAAATATAAAGGTGTACCCTTTTGTGTTTTGGCTGAAAATTAAGTAAAAGTGCAAAGGGTACCCTTTGGATTTTTTTTTTGTGAAAATTTGAGGCAAAAATGTGTAGGGTTACCCCTTTATATTTTATGTAAAAAAAATTAAGTAAAAAATGTAAAGGAGTACCCCTTTGTGTTTTGGTTGAAATATTAAGTAAAAATGTAAAGGGATATGACTTTAAGTTTTGGCTGAAAAAACTGAGGCAAAATGCAGTGGAGTACCCCTTTGAATTTTTAGCAAAAAATAGAGGCAAAAATGCAAATAAGCACCCTATGTTGCTGAAAAATATAGGCAAAATATAGAGGGATAATCCTTAGAGTTTTTGGTGAAAATTTGAGGCAAAAATAGAAAGAGGTACCCCTTTGAGTTTTTGGTGAAAAACTGAGGCAAAAATGCAAAGAGTTACCCTTTTGAGTTTTGGCTTAAAAGCTGGGGCAGAAATACAAAAGAGTACCCCTTCGGAGTTTGGTCAAAAAATTGAGTAAAAATGCATATGGTTACCCCTTTAAGTTTTGGTTGCAAAAACTAAGGTAAAGTGCAAATGGTTATCCCTATGATTTTTATGACAAATTGAGGTAAAATTGCAAATGGGTACCCTTTTGAATTTTTGGTAAAAAATGAGGTAAAATTGCAAAGTGGTACCTTTGTTGAGTTTTGCCTAAAAAATTATGGCAAAATGAACGGAGGTACTCCATTGAGTTTTTGGTGAAAAATTAAGGCAAAATTACAAAGGGGTACCCTTTATAATTTTAAATGAAAAAATGATGCAAAATGAAAAGGGAAACCCCGTCTAGTTTTTGATAAAAAAATTAGGCAAAAATGTAAAGGGGTACCCTTTTAAGTTTTTGGTGAAAAACTAAGGTAAAAATGCAATAGGGGCTTTCTTTTGTGTTTTGGTTAAAAAACTGAGGCAAAAATTCAACGGGGTGCCACATTATGTTTTGGCTAAAAAATTGATGAAAAATGCAAGGGGCTACCCCATTCAATTTATGGCCAAAAATTGAGATAAAATGCAAAAGGGTACGCCTTTGTGTTTCGGTGGAAATTTGAGGCAAAATACAAAGAGGCATCCTTTGTGTTTTGGCTGAAAAATTGAGTAAGAACGAAAAGAAGTACACCTTGAAGTCTTGGCTTTAAAATTAATGCAAAATACAAAGGTGTGACCTTTTGAGTTTTGTTTACCAAAAATAAGGCAAAATGGAAAAGGATATCCCTATGAGTTTTAGTGAAAAATTGATGGAAAACTACAAAGGAGTTCCCTTTGAGTTTTTGGTGAAAAATGTGGCAAAATGGCAAAGAGGTACCCCCTTTTTAGTTTTGCCTGAAAAGTGCGAAGGGGTACCCCTTTGTGTTTTGGCTGAAAAAATGAGGCAATATACAAATAGGTACCCCTTTGAGTTTTTCGTGAAAAATTAAGGTAAAAATACAAAGAGGTACTCTTTTGAATTTTTGGTGAAAAACTGAGGCAAAAATGCAAAGGGATACCCCATTGAGTTTTTGCTGAAAAATTGATAGAAAATATAAAGGCGTGTCCATTTGAGTTTTTTATAAGAAAATAAGGAAAAAATGCAATGGGGTACCTCTTTGTATTTTGGCTGAAAAAATGAGGCAAAATACAATGGGGTACCCCTTTGAGTTTTTGGTAAAAAATTGAGGTAAAAATGTAAAGGGGTACTCTTTTGAGTTTTCGGTGAAAAACTGAGGCAGAAATACAAAGGGATACACCTTTGTATTTTTGCTGAAAAACTGAGAAAAAAATACCAAGGGGTACCCAATCAAGTTTTTGCTAAAAAATTAAGTGAAAATGCAAAGGCGTGCCCTTTTGAGTTTTTTTGTGAGAAAATGAGGAAAAAATGCAATGGGGTACCCCTTTGTATTTTAGGTTAAAAATTGAGGTAAAATACAAAGGGGTACCCCTTTAAATTTTTGGTAAAAGACCGAGGCAAAAATACAAAAGGCCCCTTTTGAGTTTTTAGTGAAAAAATGAGGCAAAATGTAAGGGTGTATCCCTTTGTGTTTTGGCTGAAAAATTGAGTAAATTTCAAATGGTTACCCCAATGAGTTTTTTTTTTTGAAAATTTGAAGCAAAAATGCATAGGGATACCTATTTGAGTTTTTGATAAAAAACTGATTTAAAAATGCAAAGGAGTACCCCTTTGTATTTTGGCTGAAAAGTTAAGGGGTACGCTTTCAAATTTTGTTGAAAAAATAGAGGAAAAATGCAGAGGGGTACCCCTATGATTTTTTGGTGAAAAATAAAGCCAAAAATGCAAAGGGACAGCCGATTGAGTTATTGCTGAAAAACAGAGGGAAAATACAAAGGGGTGCACCTTGGATTTTTTGGTGAAAAATTGAGGCAAAAATACAAAGGGGTACTCCTTTGAGTTTTTTTTGGGAAAACTGAGGCAAAAATGCAAAAAGGTGCCATTTTGAGTTTTGGCTGAAAAACTGGAAAAAAATGCAAAAGAGTACCCCTTTGTATTTTGGTCAAAAAATTGAGTAGAAATGCAAAGGGTTACCCCTTCTAGTTTTGGTTGTAAAAACTGAGGCAAAATACAAAGGGAAACCCCTATGAGTTTTGGTGAAAACATGAGGCAAAACTACTAAGGGGTACTTTTTTGAGTTTTTGGTGAAAAATGAGGTAAATTCAAAAGGGATCCCCCTTTGATTTTTGCCTAAAAAATTGAGACAAAAATAAAAGAGGCACTCATTTGAGTTTTTGATTAAAAACTGAGGCAAAAATGCAAAGGGTTACTCCTTGAGTTTTTGGCCAAAAAATTGACGTAAAATAATAGGTACCCCATTAATTTTTTTTTTTGTAAAAAACTGGGGCAAAATGCAAAGGGTCACCCTTTTGAATTTTTGGTGAAAAATTGAGGAAAAATACAAAGGGGTACTCTTTTAAGTTTTTGGTGAAAAAGTGAGGCTAAAATAAAAATGACCCCTTTTGAGTTTTTGGCGAAAAAATGAGGCAAAATGCAAGGGTGTAATCCTTTGTGTTTTTGATGAAAAATTGAGCAAAAGTGTAAAAGGTACCCCTTTAAGTATTTTGTGAAAATTTAAGACAAAAATGTATAGGGGTACCCCTTTGAGTTTTTGAGAAAAAAATGAGGCAAAAATTCAAAGGAATACCCCTTTGTGTTTTGGCTGAAAATTTGAGTAAAAATGTGAAGGGGCATGCCTTTAAGCTTTGGTTAAAAAACTGAGGAAAAATGCAGCAGGGTACCCCTTTGATTTTTTTGGTGAAAAATAGAGCTAAAAATGCAAAGGGGGAGCCAATTGATTTATTGCTAAAAAAAAGAGGCAAAATACAAATGGGCACCCCTTAGAGTTTTTGGTGAAAAATTGATGCAAAAATAAAAAAAAGGGATACCCCTTTCAGTTTTTTTTGGAAAAATGGAGCCAATAATGCAAAGGGGTATCCTTTTGAGTTTTGGCTGAAAACTAAGGAAAAAATGCAAAAAAGTACCCCTTTGTAATTTTTTTCAAAACATTTAATGAAAATGGAAATAGTTACTCATTTTAGTTTTGGTTGGAAAAAATAAGGCAAGTTAAAAAAAGGGATATCCCCATAAGTTTTGGTGAAAACTTGAGGCAAAATTGCAAAAGGGTACCCCTTTGAGATTTTGGTGAAAAATGATGCAAAATTAAAAAGGGAAACCCCTTTTAAGTTTTGATTGAAAAATTAAGACAAAATTAAAAGAGGTACTCCATTGAGTTTTTGGTGAAAAATTGGGACAAAAATGCAAGGGGATACCCCTTCAATTTTTGGCAAAAACATTGAGGCAATATAAGGGGTAACCTATTGAGTTTTTTTTTTAAACTAGGGGAAAATACAAAGGGGTACCTCTTTGACTTTTTGGTAAAAAACTGAGAAAAAATGCAAAGGGGTACACCTTTGAGTTTTTGGTTGAAAAACTAAGGCAAATTGAGACAAAATTAAAAGAGGTACTCCATTGAGTTTTTGGTGAAAAACTGGGACAAAAATGCAAGGGGATACCCCTTTAATTTTTGGCAAAAACATTGAGGCAATATGAGGGGTAACCCATTGAGTTTTTTTTTTTAAACTGGGGAAAAATACAAAGGGGCACCCCTTTGAGTTTTTGGTAAAAAACTGATAAAAAATGCAAAGGGGTACACCTTTGAGTTTTTGGCTGAAATACTAAGGCAAATTGCGAAGGGGTTCCCCTTGAGTTTTTGGCTGAAAAACTAAGGCAAAATGCAATACGGTTCGTATTGAGTTTTTGGTAAAAAATTGAGCCAAAATGCCATGGCATGCCCCTTTGAGTTTTAGGTAAAAACTAATCAAAAGTGAAAAGGGGCACCCCTCTAAGTTTTTTTTATAAAAAATAGTGCCAAAATGTAAAAGGGTACCCTTTTCAGTTTTTAGTTAAAAACTGAGGCAAAATGTAAATTGGCAACCCTTTGAATTTTTGTTGAAAAGCTGACCCAAAATGTAAAGGGGTATCCATTTGAGTTTTTCGCTAAAAAACTAAGTCAAAACGCAAATATGTGTCCCTTTGAGTTTTTAGTGAGAAACATAGGTAAAATGCAAAGGGGTACCCCTTTGAGTGTTTAGTGAAAATTTAAGGCAAAAAGCAATGGGTACCCCTTTGAGTTTTTGGTGAAAAGCTGAGCCAAAATGCAAAGAGGCATCCCTTTGTGTTTTTGGTGAAAAACTGAGATAAAATGCAAAGGGGTACCCCTGTGAGTTATTGGTGAAAAAATGAGCAAAAATGCCAAGGTGTATCCCATTGAGTATTTGGTAAAAATTAATCTATGGTGCAAATGGGTACCTTTTTGAATTTTTGATGTAAAATTGAGGCAAAATGTAAAGGTATAGCCCACCTTAGATTTTTTTTTTTTGTAAAAAATTGAGCCAAAATGCAAAGGGGTACCCCTATGAGTTTTTGGATAAGAAATTGAGTAAAAATACAAAGGGGGTACTCTTTTAAGTTTTTAGTGAAAAATCGAGGAAAAATGCAAAGAGGTATCCCTTTCAGTTTTTGGCGAAACACAAAAGCAAAATGCAAATGGATACCACTTTGAGATTTTGGTGAAAAACTAACAAAAAATGTAAAGGTTTACCCATTTGATTTTTTGGTGAGAAATTGAGTCGAAATTCAAATGGGTACCCCTTTGAATTTTTGGCTAAAAAACTGAGGCAAAATTCAATGGGGTTCCCCATAAGTTTTTTTTTTGAAAAATTGAGAAAAAATTTAAAGGAGTACCCATTTGAGTTGTTGTAAAAAATGAGGCAAAATGCGATAGGGTACCTCTTTGAGCTTTTTTTTATGAAAAATTGATCCAAAATGCGAAGGGGAACCCCTTTGAGTTTAAGGTGAAAAACTAAGTCAAAATGCAAAGGCATACCCCTTTGAGTTTTTGGAAAAAAACGGAGCAAAAGTGTAAATGGGTATCCCTTTAAATTTTTTTGTCAATAATTGAGCCAAAATGTAAAGTGGCACTGCTTTGTGTTTTTGGCTAAAAACCTGAGCCAAAATGAAAAGAGGTACCCCTTTGTGTTTTTGCCTGAAAAACCAAGTCAAAATGCAAAGGGGTCCCCTTAAGTTTTTGGTAAAAATTGAGCAAAAATGCCAAGGCGTACGCCTTTGAGTTTTAGGTAAAAACAAATCCAAAGTGCAAAAGGGTACCCCTTTGAGTTTTTGGTGTAAAACTGAGGCAAATTACAATAGTGTACCCCTTTGAATTTTTAGTTAAAAACTGAGGCAAAATGTAAGTGGGCACCCCTTTGAGTTAATGGTGAAAAACTGAGCAAAAATGCCAAGGTGTACCCCTTTGAGTATTTGGTAAAAACTAATTCAGGGTCCAAAAGGGTACCTTTTTGAGTTTTTGATGTAAAATTAAGGCAAAATGTAAAGGTGTAGCCCCTTGAGTTTTTAGTTAAAAACTGAAGCAAAATGCAAATGGGCGCCCCTTAGATTTTTTTTTGTAAAAAACTGAGCCAAAATGCAAAGGGGTAACCCTTTGAGTTTTTGGATAAAAAATTGAGCCAAAATGCAAAGGGGTACTCCTTTAGTTTTTAGTGAAAAATTGAGAAAAAATGCAAAGGGGTATCCCTTTTAGCTTTTGGCAAAACACAGAGGCAAAATGAAAATGGATACCACTTTGAGTTTTTGGTGAAAAACTGAGCCAAAATGTAAAGGTTTACCTCTTTGAGTTTTTGGTGAGAAATTGGGTCGAAATTCAAAGGGGTACTCCTTTGAATTTTTAGCTGAAAAACTGAGGCAAAATTCAATGGGGTTTCCCATGAGTTTTTTTTTTCAAAAAATTGAGGAAAAATTTAAAGGCGTACCCATTTGAGTTGTTGTAAAAAAAATGAGGTAAAATGCAAATGGATACCTCTTTAAGTTTTTTTTTGTGAAAAATTGATCCAAAATGCGAAGGGGTACCTTTTTGAGTTTTTAGATAAAACTTAAGGTAAAATGAAAAGGGAAACCCTTTTAAGTTTTAGGTGAAAAACTAAGCCAAAATGCCATGTGGTACCCCTTTGAGTTTTTGGCTGAATAAGTGAGGCAAAAAGCAAAAGGGTTGACCATGAGTTTTAGTAAAGAAATTGAGCCAAAATGCAAAGGTAGACCCTTTGAATTTTTAGTTAAATACGTAGGCAAAATGAAATTGTCCACCCCTTTGAGTTTTTTAGTAAAAAACTGAGCAAAAATGAAAAGGGGTATCTCTTTGAGTTTTTGGTTGAAAAACTGAGTCAAAATGCATAGGCATACCCCTTTGAGTTTTTGAAAAAAAAAGGAGCAAAAGTGCAAATGGGTACCCCTTTAAATTTTTTTGTGAAAAATTGAGCCAAAATGTGAAGTGGTACCGCTTTGTGTTTTTGGCTAAAAAACTGAGCCAAATGAAAAGGGGTACCCTTTGCATTTTTTCTTGAAAAACTAAGTCAAAATGCAAAGGGTTCCCCTTAAGTTTTTAGTGAAATATGGAGCAAAAATGTCAAGGCATACCCATTTGAGTTTTTTGGTAAAAGCAAATCAAAAGTGTAAATGGGTACCCCTTTGAGTTTTTGGTTTAAAACTGAGGCAAACTGCAATGGTGTACCCCTTTGAATTTTTAGTTAAAAACTAAGGAAAAATGCAAATGGGCACGCCTTTAAGTTTTTTGGTGAAAAACTGAGCCAAAATGCAAAGGGGTACCTCTTTGAGTTTGTGGCTGAAAACTGAGTCAAAATTGCAAAGGAGTACCCTTTTGAGTTTTTAGTGAAAAATCGAGGAAAAATGCAAAGGGGTACCCTTTTCTGTTTTTGGAAAAAAACTGAGGTAAAATACAAAGGAGTGCCACTTTGAGTTTTTGGTGAAACATTGAGCCAAAATCTAAAGGTTTACGGTTTTGACTTTTAGATGAAAAATTGAGCCGAAATTCAAAAGGGTAACCCTTTGAATTTTTTGCTAAAAAGTTGAGGCAAAATACAATGGGGTTCCCCTTGAGTTTTTTTTTTTGTAAAAAATTGAGCAAAAATTGAAAGGTGTACCCATTTGAGTATTTTTGTAAAAAATAAGGCAAAAAGCAAAGGGGTACCCCATTGAGTTTTTGGTGAAAAACCGATCCAAAATGTGAAGGGGTACCTTTTTGAGTTTTTAGATAAAAATTGAGGCATAATGAAAAGGGGTACCACTTTAAATTTTTGGTTAAAAATTTAGCGAAAATTAAAAGGTATATCCCTTTGAGTTTTTGGCTGAAAAACTGAGACAAAATACAATGAGGTACCAATTTGAGCTTTTAGATAAAAATTGAGGCAAAATGGGAAAGGATACCAAGTTGAGTTTTTGGTGAAAAACTAAGCCAAAATGCAAAGGGGTGCCATTTTAATTTTTTGTGAAAAAATGTGCTGAATTGACATATGGTACCACTTTGAGTTTTTTGTTGAAAAACTGAGGCAAAATACGAAGGGGTTCCCCTAGAGTTTTTGTGAAAAATTGAGCCAAAATGAAAAGGGGTACCCCTTTGAGTTTTTGGTATAAAAAACTTCGAAAAAATGCAAAGGGGTAACCCTTTGAGTATTTTTACTGAAAACCTGAGTCAAAATGCAAGGAGGACCATTGATTTTTTAGTTAAAAATTGAGGTAAAAAACAAAGAGGTACCTCTTTGATTTTTTGGCTGAAAAACAGAGTCAAAATGCAAAGGGGTACCCTTTTGAGTTTTTAGTGAAAAGTTGAGGAAAAATACAAAGGGTTACCCTTTTAAGTTTTTGGCAAAAAATTGAGGCAAAATGCAAATGGGTACCTATTTGAGTTTTTAGTGAATAATTAAGCCAAAATGTAAAGGTTTACACAATTGAGTTTTTGGTGAAAAATTGAGCCAAAATTTAAAAGGGGACCCATTTGAATTTTTGCCAAAAAAACTGAGGCAAAATATAGTAGGGTTCCCTATGTGTTTTTTGTGAAAAATTGAGCAAAAATTTAAAGCTATACCCCTTTGAGTTTTTTTGTAAAAAAATGAGGCAAAATTTAAAGGGAACCCCTTTGAGTTTTTGGTGAATAACTTGTGCAAAATGCGAAGGGGTACTTTTTTGAGATTTTAGTTAAAAATTGAGACAAAATGAAAATGGGTACCTCTTTGAGTTTTTGGTGAAAAACTAAGCAAAAATCCTAAGGGATATCTCTTTAAATTTTTGGTGAAAAACTGAGTTAAAATATAAAGTGGTACCCCTTTGAGTTTTTTACTGAAAAATAAAGGCAAAATTCAAAGTGATTCCCTTTGAGTTTTAGTGAAAAATTAAGCCAAAATGCAAAGGGGTACCCTTTTGAGTTTTTGGTAAAAAACTGATGAAAAATATAATGGGGTACCCCTGTGCATTTTTGGCTGAAAATTTGAGTCAAAATGCAAAGAGGACAATTGAGTTCTTAGTTAAAAATTGTGGCAAAATGCAACGTGGTTCCCTTTTGAGTTATTCGTAAAAAAATGAGATAAAATACAAAGGAGTACCTCTTTTAGTTTTTTATTAAAACCTGAGCCAAAATGCTAAGGCTTAGCCCTTTGAGTTTTTGGTGAAAAACTGAGCCATAACACAAAGGGGTCCCCTTCTGAGTTTTTTGCTGAAATACTGAGGTAAAATGCAAAGGGGTTCCCCTTGAGTTTTCGGTGAAAAAATAAACCAAAATGCTAATGCGTACCCCTTTAAGCTTTTGTTGAAAAACTGAGGCAAAATACAAAAGGGCAACCCTTTTAGTTTTGGTGAAAAATTGAGGTAAAATGCGAAGGGTTCCCCTTTAAATTTTTGGCAAAATATTGAGCCAAAATGCTAAGGCGCACCCATTTGAGTTTTTGGTGAAAACTAATCCAATGTACAAAATGGCACCCCTTTGAATTTTTGGTGTGAAACTGAGCCAAAATACAAACGTGTAACCCTTCAAGTTTTTTAGTTAAAAACTAAGACAAAATATAAATGGGTACCCTTTTGAGTTTTTTGGTGGAAAACTGAGTCAAAATGCAAAGGGGTACCCCTTTGAGTTTTTGGCTGAAAAATTGAGTCAAAATATAAAGGGATACCCCTTTGAGATTTTAGTGAAAAATTGAGGAAAAATGCAATGGGGCACCCCATTAAGTTTTTAATGAAAACCTGTGGCAAAATAAAAGGGGTATCCCTTTGAGTTTTTGGAGAAAAAATAAGCCAAAATTCATTGGGGGTACCTTTTTGATATTTTGGCTAAAAAACTAAGATGAAATACAGTGGGGGTCCCCATGAGTTTTTTTTGAAAAATTGAGCAAAAATTTAAAGGCATGCCCTTTTGAGTTTTTTTGTAAAAAAATGGAAAAAAATTCAAAGGGGTACCTTTTTGAGTTTTTGGTGAATAACTGATCCAAAATGCGATGGGGTACCCGTTTGAAATTTTAGTTAAAAATTGAGGCAAAATGAAAATAGGTACCCCTTTGAATTTTTGGTGAAAAACTAAGCCAAAATGCAAACGGGTACCATTGAATTTTTTTTTGTGAAAAATTAAGCCAAAATGCAAAGTAGTACTCCTTTGAGTTTTTGGTTGAATAACTGAGGCAAAAATCAAAGGGATTCCCCTTGAGTTTTAGTGAAAAATTAAGCCTAAATTCAAAACGTACCCCTTTAAATTTTTGATAAAAAACTAAGAAATAATGAAAAGGTGTACCCTTTTGAGTTTTTGGCTGAAAACCTGAGTCAAAATGTAAAGAGAACCATTAAGTTTTTAGTTAAAAAATGAGGCAAAATGCAAATGGATACCCTTTTGAATTTTTGGCAAAAAACTGAGGTAAAATGCAAATGGTTACATCTTTATGTCTTTCGTGAAAAACTGAGCCAAAATGCAAAGGTTTAGCCCTTTGAGTTTTTGGTGAAAAACTGAGCCATAATACAAATGGATCCCCCTCTGAGTTTTTGGCTGAAATACTGAGGTAAAATGCAAAGGGATTTCCCTTGAGTTTTTGGTGAAAAAATAAGCCAAAATGTAAAGACATACGCTTTTAAGTTTTTGGTAAAAAACTGAGGCAAAATGCAAAGGGGTAAGCCTTTGTGTTTTTGTAAAAAAACTAAAGTAAATTGTAAAGGGGTCCCCCTTGAGTTTTTGATGAAAACTAATCTAAAGTGGAAAACGGTACCCCTTAGTGAAAATTTGAGCCTAAATGCAATATGGTACCCCTTTGATTTTTTGGTAAAAAACTGAGAAAAAAATGCAAAGGGGTACCGCTTAGAGTTTTTGGTAAAAAATTTAGGAAAAATGCAAAGATATACTCCTTTGAGTTTTTGGTTGAATACCTGAGTCATAATGCAAAGAGAACCATTGAGTTTTTAGTTAAAAATTGAGGTAAAAAGTGAAGGAGTACCCTATTGAGTTTTTAGATAAAAATTGAGGTACAATGAAAATGGATACCCCTTTAAGTTTTTGGTGAAAAATTTAGCGAAAATGCAAAAGGGTATCCCTTTGAGTTTTTGGCTGAAAAACTGAGACAAAATACAATGAGGTACCAATTTGAGCTTTTAGATAAAAATTGAGGCAAAATGAAAAAAAGGGTACCCATTTGAGTTTTAGGTGAAAAACTAAGCCAAAATGCAAAAGGGTGCCAATGTAATTTTTTATGAAAAACTGTACTGAAATGACATATGGTAACGCTTTGAGTTTTTGGTTGAAAAATTGAGAAAAAATGTGAAGGGGTTCCCCCTAATTTTAGTGAAAACATAAGCCAAAATGCAAAGGGGTACCCCTTTGAGTTTTTGGTTAAAAACATAGGAAAAATACAAAAGGGTATCTCTTTGAGTTTTTGGCTGAAAATCTGAGTCAAAATGCAAAGAGGACCATTGAGTTTTTAGTTAAAAATTGAGGTAAAAAGCAAAGGGATACCTCTTTGGGTTTTTGGCTAAAAAATAAATCCAAAATATAAAGGGATACCCTTTTGTATTTTTAGTGAAAAATTGAGGAAAAATGCAAAGGGTTATTCCTTTAAGTTTTTGGCAAAAAACTGAGGCAAAATGCAAAGGGGTACCCATTTGAGTTTTTGGTGAATAGCTAAGCCAAAATGTAAAGGTTTACCCATTTTAGATTTTTGTGAATAATTAAGCCAAAATTTAAAGGGGGATCCGTTTGAATTTTTGGCAAAAAAATTGAGGCAAAATATAATGGTGTTTCCCATGTGTTTTTCGTGAAAACTTGAGCAAATATTTAAACGCATACCCCTTTGTGTTTTTTATAAAAAAATGAGCCAAAATTCCAAGGGGTACCTTTTTAAGTTTTTGATGAATAACTGGTCCAAAATTCTAAGGGATACTCTTTTGAGATTTTAATTAAAAATTAACGCAAAATGAAAATGGGTACCACTTTGAGTTTTTGGTGAAAAACTGAGCCAAAATTCGAAGGGGAATCTCTTTAAATTTTTTGTGAATAACTGAGCCAAAATACAAAGCGGTACCTCTTTGAGTTTTTGGCTGAAAAATAGTGGCAAAATTCAAAGGGATTCCCTTTGAGTTTTAGTTAAAAGTTAAGGCTAAATTCAAAGACGTACCCTTTTGAGTTTTTGGTAAAAAACTGATGAAAAATGCAAAGGGGTACCCCTTTGTACTTTTGGCTAAAAACTTGAGTCAAAATAAAAAGAGGATAATTGAGTTTTTAGTTAAAAATTATGGCAAAATGTAAAGGGGTGCCCTTTTAAGTTATTGGTAAAAAACTGAGGTAAAATGCAATGGGGTACCTTTTTGAGTTTTTTTTTTTTGTGAAAACCTAAGTCAAAATGGTAAGCCCTACCCCTTTGAGTGTTTGGTGAAAAACAAAGCCATGACACAAAGGGATCTCCTTTTGAGTTTTTTGCTAAAATACTGAGGTAAAATGCAAAGGGGTTCCCTTTGAGTTTTTGGTGAAAAAATGAGCCAAAATACAAAGGCGTACCCCTTTGAGTTTTTTGTGAAAAAATGAACAAAAATACAAAGGGGTACCCTTTGAGTTTTTGGCTAAAAAACTGAGTCAAAATGCAAAGGGTTATCCCTTTGAGTTTTCTATGAAAAATAGAAAATAATGTAAAGTAGTACCCCTTTGAGTTTTTGGAGAAAAATAGAACAAAAATGAAAAGGGGGTACCCCTTAATATTTTAATGAAAAATTGAGCTAAAATGTAAATAGGTACCTTTTTAAATTTTTGGTGAAAAATTATGTCAAAATGCAAATGGGCACCCCTATGAGTTTTTGGTAAAAAATAGAAAAAAATGTAAAATGGCACCCATTTGAGTTTTTGGTGAAAAATAGAACAAAAATGCAAAGGGGTACCCCTTTGTGTTTTTGGTGAAAAATTGATCTAAAATTCAAAGGGTTACCCCACTAAATTTTTGGTGAAAAACTGAGTCAAAATGCAAAGGGCTATTCCTTTGAGTTTTTGTGAAATTCTGAGTCAAAATGCAAAGGGCCATCCCTTTGAGTTTTTGGTGTAAATCTAGGAAAAAAGGCAAAGGAGTACCCCTTTGGGTTTTTGCTAAAAGATTATGGCGAAATGCAAAGGGGTACCCCTTTTAGTTTTTAGTAAAAAATTGAGTCAAAAAGTTAAAGGATAACCCTTTTAGTTTTTGGTAAAAAACTGAACAAAAAATACAAAAGGGGTACCCATTTGATTTTTTGGTGAACAATTGAAAAAATGCAAAGCAATTCCATTTGAATTTTTGGCGAATATCTGAACTGAAATGTAAAGGGGTACAACTTTAGATTTTTTTTTTGAAAAATTGAACCAAAATACAATAGGGTACACATTTGAGTTTTTGGTAAAAAACTGAAGAAAAATGCAAAGCAGTACCCCTTTGGATTTTTTGTGAAAAACTAAGCTAAAATGCAAAGGGGTACCCCGTTGAGTTTTTGGTTACAATCTGGGCAAAAAGGAAAAAGAGTACCCTTTTGGGTTTTTGGTAAAAATTTGAGGCAAAATGTAAAGTGGTACCCCTTTGAGTTTTTAGTGAAAAACTGAAAAAAATAAAAAAGGGTACCCCTTTGAATTTTTGGTGAAAAACTGAACAAAATTTAAAGTGGTACCCTTAGAATATTTTGTGAAAAACTGAATAAAAATGCAAAGAGGTGCCCTTTTAGGGTTTTGATAAAAAACTAAACAAAAATGTAAAGCAGTAACCTTTTGGATTTTTGGTTAAAAACTAAGCCAAAATGCAAAGGGGTACTATTTGAGTTTTTAGTGAAAATCAGGGCAAAAAGGCAAAGGTTTACCCTTTTTTGTTTTTGGTAAAAAATTGAGGTAAAATGCAAAGGGGTACCCTTTTGAGTTTTTAGTGAAAAACTGAGTCAAAATGCAAAGGGTACCCCTTTGAGTTTTTGGTGAAAAACTGAACAAAAATGCAAAGTGGTGCCCCTTTGGATTTTTGGTTAAAAATTGAGACAAAATGCAAAGAGGTACCCCTTTGCATTTCTGGTGAAAACCATGGCAAAAATGCAAAAAGAGTACCCCTTTTTGTTTTTGGTTAAAAATTGAGGTAAAATACAAAGGGGTACCCTTTTGAGTTTTTGGTGAAAAACTGAGTCAAAATGCAAAAGGGGTATCCCTTTTAGTTTTTGGTGAAAATTTGAGTCAAAATGCAAAGGGGTACCTTTTTGAGTTTTTGGTGAAAATCTTGACACAAAGGCAAAGGAGTACCCCTTTAGGTTTTTAGTAAAAAATTAAGGCAAAATGCAAAGGGGTATCCCTTTAATTTTTATTGAAAAATTGAATCAAAAAGTAAAAGGGTATCCTTTTGAGTTTTTGGTGAAAAACTGAACAAAAATACAAAGGGATAACCCTTCGAGTTTTTGGTGAAAAACTGAAAAAAATGCAAAGCGGTACCCTTTTGAGTTTTGGTGAAAGATTGAAAAAAATTTAAAGCGGTACCTATTGAATTTTTTGTGAAAAACAGAACAATAATGCAAAGGGATACCCTTTTTAGGCTTTTGCTTAAAAACTGAGCCAAGATGCAACATGGTAACCCTTTGAGTTTTTGGTGAAAAAATGAACAAAAATGCAAAGCATTACCCTTTTGGATTTTTGGTTAAAAACTGACCCAAAATACAAAAGGATACCCATTTGAGTTTTTGGAGAAAATCAGGGGAAAAAGGCAAAGGGTTACCCCTTGAGTTTTTAGTGAAAAAAAGAGCCAAAATACAAAGGGGTACCCCTTTGAATTTTTGGTGAAAAACTGAACAAAAAATGCACAGAGGTATCCCTTTGAGTTTTTGGTGAAAAATTGAGCAAAAAGGCAAAGGAGTACCCCTTTGGATTTTTGGTAAAAATTAAGGCAAAATGTAAAAAGGTACCCCTTTTAGATTTTAGTGAAAAATCGAGTTATAAATCAAAAGGGTACCCCTTTTAAGTATTTGGTGAAAAACTAAACCAAAATGGAAAATGGTTACTCCTTTATGTTTTAGGCTAAAAAACTGAGTCAAAATGTAAAGGAGTAACCCTTTTAGTTTTTGGTAAAAAACTAAACAAAAAATGAAAAGAGGTATCCCTTTGAGTTTTTAGTGAAAAATTGAGCAAAAAGGCAAAGGAGTACCCCTTTGGATTTTTGGTAAAAATTAAGGCAAAATGTAAAAAGGTACCCCTTTTAGTTTTTAGTGAAAAGTCGAGTCAAAAATCAAAAGGGTACCCCTTCGAGTATTTGGTGAAAAACTAAACAAAAAATGCAAAAGGGTACCCCTTTGAATTTTTGGTGAAAAATAGAAAAAATGAAAAGTGGTACCATTTGAATTTTTTGTGAAAAAATAAGCCAAATAGCAAAGGGATACCCCTTTGAATTTTTTGTGAAAAACTGAAGAAAAATGCAAAGCAATACCCTTTTAGATTTTTGGCAAAAAACTAATCAAAAATGCAAAGGGGTACCCCTTTGAGTTTTTGATGAAAAGTTGGGCAAAAATAAAAAGGAGTACCCATTTGGGTTTTTGGTAAAATATTAATGCAAAATGCAAAGGGGTAGCCCTTTGAGTTTTTATTGAAAAACTGAAAAAATAAATATGGGTACTCCTTTGAATTTTCGGTGAAAAATTGAAAAAAATGCAAAGTGGTATCGCTTTGAGTTTTTAGTGAAAATCTGAAAAATATTTAAACCTGTACCCTTTGAATTTTTTTGTGAAAAACTGAACAAAAATGTAAAGGGGCACCATTTTAGGTTTTTGGTGAAAAACTGAGCCAAATTGCAAAGAGGTATCTCTTTGAGATTTTAGTAAAAAACTGAAAAAAAATGCAAAATAGTACCCCTTTGGATTTTTGGTTAAAAACTAAGCAAAAATATTGATGCAAAATGCAAAGGGGTTAACCCTTTAAGTTTTTAGTGAAAATTAGGACAGGAAGGCGAAAGAGTACCCCTTTTATTTTTGGTAAAAAAAGGTAAAATGCAAATGGTTACCCCTTTGAGTTTTTTTTTGTGAAAAATAGAGTCAAAATGCAAAGGGGTAACCCTATGAGTTTTTGGTGAAAAACTGAGTCAAAATGCAAAGGGATATCCTTTTAGATTTTGCTGAAAAACTGAGTCAAAATGCAAAAGGGTACCCCTTTGAGTTTTCGGTGAAAATCTGGGCAAAAAGGCAAAGAGTACCCCTTTGAGTTTTTGGTAAAAAAATTGAGGCAAAATGGCAAAGGATTACCACTTTGAATTTTTGGTGATAAACTTAAAAAAATGCAAAGAGGTACCCCTTTATGTTTTTGGCTGAAAAACTGAGTCAGAATGAAAATAGGTACCCCTTTGTGTTTTTGGTGAAAAACTGAGTGAAAATGCAAAAGGATAGCACTTTGGGTTTTTGGTAAAAAATCGAGTCAAAATGGAAAGAAAACTCCTTTGAGTTTTTGGTGAAAATTTAGGCAAAAAGGCAAAGGGATACCCCTTTTGGTTTTTGGTAAAAATTGAGGCAAAATACAAAGGGGTACCCCTTTGAGTTTTTGGTATAAAGATTGAGGCAAAATGCAAAGGGGCACCCCTTTGAATTTTTGGTGGAAAACTAAACTAAAATGCAAAGGGATACCCATTTGAGTTATTTTTGAAAAATCGAGTCAAAATGGAAAGTGGTACCCCTTTAAGTTTTTGGTGCAAAACTGAGTCAAAATGAAAGGGGTACCCCTTTGAGTTTTTGGTGAAAAACTGAGCAAAAAGGCAGACTTATTCCTTTGGCAGGTAAAAGCATTGAGGCAAAACGCAAAAGGATACACTTTTGAGTTTTGGTTAAAAACTGAACAAAATATACAAAGGGATACCCCTATGAGTTTTTGGTGAAAACTGAGTTAAAATGCAAATGGGTACCACCTAGAGTTTTTTGTGAAAATCTGAAAAAAATGCAAAGGGCTACCCCTTTATGTTTTAGGCTAAAAAATTGAGTCAAAATACAAAGAGGTACCTCTTTATATTTTTTGTGAAAAATCGAGTCAAAATGCAAAGGTGTACCGCTTTGAGTTTTTGGTGAAAAACTGATGAAAAAGGAAAAGGCGTACTCCTTTGAGTTTTTGGTGAAAATCTGGGCAAAAATGTAAAGGGGTATCCCTTTGTATTTTATGTAAAAATTTAAGGAAAAATGCAAATGGGTACCCTTTAAGTTTTTGTTAAAATATTGAGTCAAAATATAAAGGGATACCGCTTTGAGTTTTTTGTTAAAAAATTGAAAAAAATGTAAATGGGTACCCCTTTGAGTTTTTGGCTGAAAAACTGAGTCAAAATATAACAGGGTAACCCTTCGTGTTTTTGGTGAAAAACAAAATCAAAATGCAAAAGGATACCGCTTTTGGTTTTTTGTGAAAATTTGAAAAAAATGCAAAGGGGTATCCCTTTATGTTTTGGCTGAAAAACAAAGTCAAAATGCAAAGGGGTACCTCTATACGTTTTTGGTGAAAAATCAAATCAAAATGCAAAGGTTTACCGCTTTGAGTTTTTGGTGAAAAACTGATGAAAAATGAAAAGGCGTACTCCTTTGAGTTTTTGGCGAAAATCTGGGCAAAAAAGCCAAGGGGTATCCTTTTGGATTTTTCATAAAAATTTAAGGAAAAATTCAAATGGGTACCCTTTATGTTCTTGTTAAAATACTAAGTCAAAATATAAAGGGATACCGCTTTGAGTTTTTGGTGAAAATTTGAAAAAATGCAAATGTGCACCCCTTTGAGTTTTTGGCTGAAAACCTGAGTGAAAATACAAAAGGGGTAACTCTTCGAGTTTTTGATGAAAAACTGAATCAAAATGCAAAGGGATACCGCTTTGAGTTTTTGGTAAAAAGTTGAAAAAAATGCAAATGTGTACCCCTTTGAGTTTTTGGCTTAAAAACTGAGTCAAAATATAAAGGGATAACCCTTCGAGTTTTTGGTGAAAAACTGAATTAAAATGCAAAAAGATACCGCTTTGGGTTTTTGGTGAAAATTCGAAAAAAATGCAAAGGGGTACCCCTTTATGTTTTTGGCTAAAAAACTAAGTCAAAATGCAAAGTGGTACCTCTTTACGTTTTTGGTGAAAAATCAAGTCAAAATACAAAGGTTTATCGCTTTGAGTTTTTGGTGAAAAACTAATGAAAAATAAAAAGAGATACGCCTTTGAGTTTTGGGTGAAAATCTGGGCAAAAAGGCAAAGGGATAACCCTTTGTATTTTGGGTAAGAAATTAAGGCGAAATGCAAAGCGATACCCCTTTGAGTTTTTGGTGAAAAACTGAACAAAAATGCAAAGGGGTACCCTTTTGAGTTTTTGGCTGAAAAACTGAGTCAAAATATAAAGGGGTAACACTTAGAGTTTTTGGTGAAAAACTGAGTCAAAATGCAAAAGGATACCGCTTTGGATTTTTGGTGAAAAACCAAGTCAAAATGCAAAGAAAATTCCTTTGAGTTTTTTTGTGAAAATTTAGGCAAAAAGGCAAAGGGGTACCCCTTTTGGTTTTTGATAAAAAATTGAGGCAAAATGCAAAGGGGTACACTTTGAGTTTTTGATGAAAAATCGAGTCAAAATGCAAAGGGGTACCCCATTGAGTTTTTGTTTTTGAAAAACTGAGTGAAAATGGAAAGGTGTACCCCTTTATGTTTTTGGTGAAAAATTGAGTTAAAATGCAAAGGGGGTACCCTTTTGAGTTTTTGGTGGAAAACTAAATAGAAATGCAAAGAGGTATCCATTTGAGTTATTTTTCAAAAATCAAGTCAAAATGGAAAGCGGTACCCCTTTGAGTTTTTGGTGCAAAACTGAGTCAAAATGCAAAGGGGTACCCCTTTGAGTTTTTTTTTTGAGAAACTGAGTCAAAATACAAAGGGGTACCCCTTTAAATTTTTGGTTAAAAACCGAGTCAAAATGCAAAGGGGTATCCCATTGAATTTTTTGTGAAAAATTGGGCAAAATGGCAAAGACTTATTCATTTGGGTTTTTGGTAAAAAAATTTAAAGCAGAATGCAAAGGGTTACCCCTTTGAGTTTTTGGTGAAAAACTGAACAAAAAATACAAAAGGATATCCCTTTGAGTTTTTGGTGAAAAACTAAACAAAAATGCAAAGGGATATCCCTTTGAGTTTTTGGTGAAAAACTGAACAAAAATGCAAAGCGATACCCCTTTGAGTTTTTGGCTGAAAAAATGAGTCAAAATATAAAGGAGTTGTAGCACCCTCTATGCCTATTCCCAATTCCTATTATTCCTTAATTAGTTTTACCATTTTTACTTTATTATTTAATTATAAAAAAATCGATAATATAACAGCTTAATTTTCTTAATTCCCAAATCTGTAAAAAGATAGAATTTATGCTCCCAATTATATTCCCTCCAACTCCCAAAACTCCAAGCAACAACTCATCACTTCTATATCATTATCCGTCCTTCACACTCACATACAAAATATATATAAATTCCATTCATACACATTACTGTCCATTATCCACGTTCAAATGTGTCAAATTTTTCTATAGTATTTATATTACAACCCATACAAATAAGTTCTCAAACTTATATATATATATATATATATATATATATACACATTACAAAATTATTATACAAGCCAAAAATCCAACTACCATCTCTATTATAGTACATGCCATCTATTAGTCTTTATTGTTGGGCTTGCATTCTTGTCCCTACACGCAGTCACAAAACTACGCACTAAGCAAACTAGTTGCTTAGTGTTGGATGTATGTACATAAAATTTCACCTAGTTAACTATTCAATTAAAAGTCACTTTTTTATAATAATATAATTAAACTTTCACTCTTTAAATAAATTCACCATTTAATCTATATGCATAAAAATTATTATCCATTTATTCCGAAATACATTATTCCTATTTAATTTTAATAATTTCTCATTTTAATTGTCGAATTACCTCTTTACCACTTAAGTTTAACTTTTTCCTTTTAGTTGACCAATTTTGACTTTTTCTTTAAACCAACCTATTTAAATTCAAATTAAACCCAATTAACTTCTTTTAATTATTATTTCACTTTAATTAGTCAAATTACGTTTTAGTCCCTAAAATTTTCTTTGGGATGGTAAATTACGATTTAGTTCCCAAACTTTAACTTAATTACGATTTTACCCTTTTTTTATCAAAATGTCCATTTTACCCCTTATTGCTATATATATATATATATTTTTCTTTAGTTGAACGCTTTACCCCTAAATACTCGCATAATTACAATTATACTCTTAATTACTTAATTAATCTCATTTTTCATTATTTTCCAATTCTTTTCACATTAATAATATTTTTATCATCATTATCTTTCTTTTTACCCGGTATACATTAAAATTTACCATTTTCCCCTAGTATATAACAGTGGGCTACCACTAGATAGGATAAATGGAACAAAATATCCCATACGCTGGAGGGACCATGCCACTAAGGTATGATATTCTACTCCAGTATCACATCAGAGTGAGTCGGCTAATAATAGTCCCATATAGTTACAATTACAATACCCATATCGAATACATTAACAGAATCAAAAATCCATGGGGTAGTATAGTACTCCTATGGCTAGCCACACTATCCTAAATCCCTGATTACTCGATCGAACACTAAGGGCAGTACATTCATTATATTTTTATATCTCAATTATTCTTATCATAATATTATAATCACTTTTTAGCATAATTTGTTCTTATATAAATTTGTTACTTAGTACATCTTCATATAATTGTATTCATATCATAAAATTTAATTAAGCATACCATTCCACATATAATCCCATTCGGCCACAAAGCAAAATTCAACTTCTAAATTCTTTATTCCTCAAATTTCAAGCCACACATATTTTAATATTCATCTCATAACATAATATAAAGAATTACATCAAATTCATGTAATTATCCCTTAGTTACCACACTTTCCTTCATTATGTAATTATTACGTAATTAGTATAAATTCTCATATTTAAGTTTTGTCATCATAATTTCAATCTCCATATCTTTAATTAGTAATTTACCATCAAATGCCCAATTTTATATTTTTTTACATAAAGTCACCCTAAGGTACCATATTTGGCCACATGACTTTCATGTCTTTTTATTTTAATTTATTCTCTTAATTAAGTTTCTAATAACTTATTATAGCATTATATCATGTTACCTTAAATTATTTCACACTTACATGTAATTAAACATAGTTACATAATAGGAAATTTAGGGAATTTCAATTAAAATAGTGAAATTAAATGTAATAAACATCCACTAACCTCACTATAGCTTTTATGGCACCTATATCTCATTGTCTTTCTCCTTGCCCTTTGCCTCTTTTCCTTCATTGTTTTCCTTTCTTTCCCCTTAATGGTCGAAAATTCAAAGAAATTAAACACCATATTAGCTCATTAATATAAGTAATATAAAATCACTAATACACTCTCCTAGTCCTATACTCCATGCCATTAAAATTTCCCTTTTAATTTCTACTCAAATCTAACAAAACCCTAAATTTTTATCTTAGAGTTTTTACCTTAATCATTTGATCTCTTGGCCTCTCCTTGTTGCAAGCCCTAATGAGAATGAAAGAGGATTAATTTTTGAGTATTAGAATAAAATTTGGGGGCTGAAATCAAGAGAGAGAAAGCTTAGTTGAAGAAAGAAATGGAGAAAGGTAAAAGAAATGGTGTCTCGATTATGCTAGAAAAAGGAGAGGAAAACGATGGGCTTTTGAAGTGAATTCCTGATATTTTGCTACTTATATAGGGTACTTTAATCATGCAAAAGGGATACCCCTTTGAGTTATTTTTAAAAAAATCGAGTTAAAATGGAAAGGGGTACCCCTTTAAGTTTTTGATACAAAACTGAGTCAAAATGCAAAGGGGTACCCCTTTGAGTTTTTTTTTTGAAAAAATAAGTCAAAATACAAAGGGGTACCCCTTTAAGTTTTTGGAAAAAATCTGAGTCAAAATGCAAAGGGGTACCCTTTTGAGTTTTTAGTGAAAAATTGAGTCAAAAAGCAAAAGGGTATCCATTTTAGTTTTTGGTGAAAAACTGAGTCAAAATGCAAATGGGTACCCCATTGAGTTTTTGGTGAAAACTTGGGCAAAATGGTAAAGACTTATTCCTCTGGGTTTTTGGTCAAAGAATTGAGGCAAAATGAAAAGGGGCACCCCTTTGAGCTTTTGGTAAAAAACTGAACAAAAAATTCAAAGGGATACCCCTATGAGTTTTTGGTGAAAAACTTAGTCAAAATGCAAATGGGTACAACTTTGTGTTTATGGTGAAAATCTGAAAGAAATGAAAAGGGTACCCCTTTATGTTTTAGGCTAAAAAATTGAGTCAAAATGCAAAGGGGTACCTCTTTACGTTTTTGGTGAAAAATCGAGTCAAAATGCAAAGGTGTACCTTTCTGAGTTTTTGGTGAAAAATAGATGAAAAATGAAAAGGAGTACACCATTGAGTTTTTGGTGAAAATCTGGGCAAAAAAGCAAAGGGGTATCCCTTTGGATTTTTGGTAAAAATTTAAGGAAAATGGAAAGGGATACCCTTTAAGTTTTTGTTAAAATACTGAGCTAAAATACGAAGGGATACCACTTTGAGTTTTTGGCAAAAAACTAAAAAAAATGAAAAGGGTTACCCCTTTGAGTTTTTGGTTGAAAAAATGAGTCAAAATATAAAGGGATAACCCTACAAATTTTTGGTGAAAAACTGAATCAAAATGCAAAAGTATACCGCTTTGGGTTTTTGGTGAAAATTTAAAAAAAACGCAAAGGGTTACCCCTTTATCTTTATGGCTAAAAATTTGAGTCAAACTGCAAAGGCGTAACTCTTTACGTTTTTGATGAAAAATCGAGTCAAAATGCAAACGTGTACCATTTTGAGTTTTTGGTGAAAAATAGATGAAAAATGAAAAGGAGTACTCCATTGAGTTTTTGGTGAAAATCTGGGCAAAAAAGCAAAGGGGTATCCCTTTGGATTTTTGGTAAAAATTTAAGGAAAATGGAAAGGGGTACCCTTTAAGTTTTTGTTAAAATACTGAGTTAAAATACGAAGGGATACCACTTTAAGTTTTTGGTAAAAAAACTAAAAAAAATGCAAAGGAATACCCTTTTGAGTTTTTGGTTGAAAAACTAAGTCAAAATATAAAGTGGTAACCCTTCCAATTTTTGGTGAAAAACTGAATCAAAATGCAAAAGGATACCAATTTGGATTTTTGGTGAAAATTTTAAAAAAATGCAAAGGGTTACCCCTTTATCTTTATGGCTAAAAATTTGAGTCAAACTGCAAAGGTGTACCTCTTTACGTTTTTGATGAAAAATCGAGTCAAAAGGGGGTTGGGGTTTGTGGGTTTGGTGTTTGGAGTTTTTGGTGAAAATCTGGGCAAAAAGGCAATGGGGTACCCTATTGTATTTTTGGTAAAAAATCAAGTCAAAATACAAAGGTGTACCATTCTAAGTTTTTGGTGAAAAACAAATGAAAAATGAAAAGGAGTACTCATTTGAGTTTTTGGTAAAAATCTGGGCAAAAAAACGAAGGGGTATTCCTTTGGATTTTTTATAAAAATTTAAAAAAAATGCAAAGGGTTACCCATTTATCTTTTTGGCTAAAAAATTGAGTCAAACTGCAAAGGCATACCATTTTACGTTTTTGATGAAAAATCGAGTCAAAAGGGGGTTTGGGGTTTGGAGTTTTTGGTGAAATCTAGGCAAAGGGGTACCCTTTTGAGTTTTTTGCTAAAAAACTGAGTCAAAATACAATGGGATAATCCTTCGAGGTTTTTGGTGAAAATTTGACAAAAATGCAAAGGGGTACCCCTTTATGTTTTTGGCTAAAAAACTAAGTAAAAATGCAAAGGGGTACCTCTTTACGTTTTTGGTGAAAAATCAAGTCAAAATGCAAAGGTGTACCATTTTGCGTTTTTTGTGAAAAACTGATGAAAAATGGAAAGGGATTTCACTTTGAGTTTTTGGTGAAAATCTTGGCAAAAAGGCAAAGGGATAACCCTTTGTATTTTTGGTAAAAAATTAAGGCAAAATGCAAAGCAATACCCCTTTGAGTTTCTGGTGAAAAACTGAACAAAAATACAAAGGGATACCTCTTTGAGTTTCTTGCTGAAAAACTGAGTCAAAATACGAAGGGGTAGCCCTTCGATTTTTTGGTGAAAAAGTGAGTCAAAATTTAAAAGGATACCGCTTTAGGTTTTTGGTAAAAAATCGAGTCAAAATGCAAAGAAAACACCTTTGAGTTTTTGGTGAAAATTTAGGCAAAAAGGCAAAGGGATACCCCTTTGAGTTATTGATGAAAAATCGAGTGAAAATGCAAAGGGATATCCCTTTGAGTTTTTTTTTTTGAAAAAATGAGTGAAAATGGAAAGGCGTACCCCTTTAAGTTTTTGGTAAAAAATTGAGAAAAAATGCAAATGGGTACCCCTTTCAGTTTTTGGCGAAAAACTGAACAAAAATGCAAAGGGGCACCCTTTTGTGTTATTTTTGAAAAATCGAGTCAAAATGGAAAGGGGTACCCCTTTAAGTTTTTGGTGCAAAGCTGAGTCAAAATGCAAAGGGATACCCCTTTAAGTTTTTGGTTAAAAACTGAGTCAAAACGCAAAGGGGTACCCCTTTATGTTTTTGGTTAAAAATTGAGTCAAAATGCAAAAGGGTACCCCTTTGTGTTTTAAGTGAAAAAATGACTCAAAATGCAATGCGGTATCCCATTTAGATTTTGGAGAAAAACTGAGTCAAAATGCAAAGGGGTATCTCATTGAGTTTTTGGTAAAAAAACAGGGCAAAATTGCAAAGAGTTATTCCTTTGGGTTTTTGGTAAAAGAATTGAGCAAAAATACAAAGGGGTACCCCTTTGAGTTTTTGTGAAAAACTGAACAACAAATGCAAAGGGATACCACATTGTGTTTTTGGTGAAAAATTGAACAGAAATGTAACGGGGCACCCCTTTGAATTTTTGCCTAAAAAACCGAGTCAAAATTCAAAAGGGACACCCTTCGTGTTTTTGTTGAAAAACTGAATCAAAATGCAAAAGGATACCGCTTTGGGGTTTTGGTGAAAATTTGAGAAAAATGCAAATGGGTACTCCTTTATGTTTCTTGCTAAAAAACTAAGTCAAAATGCAAAGGGGTACCTCTTTACGTTTTTGGTAAAAAATTAAGTCAAAATACAAAGGTGCACCACTTTAAATTTTTGATGAAAAATTGATAAAAAATAATAAGGGATACCCCTTTGAGTTTTTGTTGAAAATATGGGCAAAAAGACAAAGGGGTAACCCTTTGTATTTTTGGTAAAAATTTAAGGCAAAATGCAAAGCGATACCACTTCGAGTTTTTAGTGAAAAACTGAACAAAAATGCAAAGGGGTACCCCTTTGAGTTTTTGGCTAAAAAACTGAGTCAAAATATAAAGGGGTAACCCTTCGAGTTTTTGGTGAAAAACTGTGTCAAAATACAAAAGGATAATGCTTTGGGTTTTTGGTGAAAAATCGAGACAAAATGTAAAGAAAATCCCTTTGAGTTTTTTTGTGAAAATTTAGGCAAAAAGGCAAAGGGATACCCTTTTTCATTTTTGGTAAAAAATTGAGGCAAAATACAAAAGAGTACCCCTTTGAGTTTTTGATGAAAAATCGAGTCAAAATACAAAAGGGCACGACTTTGAGTTTTTTTTTGAAAAATTGAGTGAAAATGGAAAGACATACCCCTTTAAGTTTTTGTTAAAAAATTGAGTAAAAATGCAAAGGGGTAACTGTTATGCTTTTTGTAAAGCTTAAATACCGCAAGTATACGGTGTACCGATTATAGTACTTCAAATATCGATCCCACGAGGAATGTTGATTAACATTGTGCACTATTACTACTTGATTTTAATCTTGTTTACAATGCTCATTAATTTACAAATTAAAACTATTATTAACACTATATTAAAAATAATATTCTATTTTAATGATAATCCGAGAAGACTTATGAATATGATGAATATAACACATACATAAATATGAAATTTGATAATTTTCTCTTATTAATAATTCAATCTTTATCATGCAAGCCAAGTTGGAATAGTGTTCTATGTCGCAGCTCTCGCATCTAGACTAGATTATGCCTTAAACATGCATTTATGGTTCTAAATCGCAGCTCTCGCATTTAGACAAGAATTACATAAACACACATTCAAAGAATAAAAACCAACCTATAACAACTATCTCCACATGTGATCTCTCAAACTATTCTTTGATAATGAATTTTCTATTAACTTTCAATAAGACGTTGCTCTCGCTAACTCCCTTATTTATGACCATTATGATGATTTTCAGAGAAGGAATTGCACATTGAAGGTCGTCTTCCTTAACTTATAATGATACTAATAAACTTTTAATAGCAAATACTACATATAAAGATAAATGAAAGAGAAATGAATAAATATGAATAATAACATTCAAGTTCCTAAAAAGTGTTCATAATAATAACAAAGAAGAAGTAAAGATTAGAAGTAGAAGAAGGGATCTCTCAACCATTCTTCCTTTCACCAAGTGTAGTCTTCTTCATTGTATTTGCCTTCTCTTCAAGCCATAAAACTAAAACTAAAACCTACAATTATTTCCTCTACTTACACTTTTAAATAAATAATAATAAATGATAGATCTCCTCTAATGATTATAACTTCTAGGATATATATAATTTTCCAAGCATCAAGTCCCTTCAAGTGCCCCTCCATATGGTTGCAACCCTTGGTGAGGCTTGGTGTCTTTTTAGGTGACTTTTCAAGATGAACTGCCTTTAATCGCCTCCTGTCGCGCTCGCGACAGGACATGCTTCCTTTGTCACGCTCGCGGTACCTGTTGGGCTCACGACAGGACACACTTCCTCACATTTTTCTTCCTTTTTCTCCTACATACACAAAACTTGACAAAAACATTAAACACACCTAATTCTAGCATAATTTAATACAACTAAACATTATTTTGGTAACAAAATATGGATTAAATATGAGCTATTTAGGCTCATATCAGTAACCCTTTTAGTTTTTGGCGCAAAACTGAACAAAAATGCAAAGGGTTTCCACTTTGAGTTATTTTTGAAAAATCGAGTCAAATTGGAAAGTGTTATCGCTTTAAGTTTTTGGTGCAAAATTGAGTCAAAATGTAAAAGTGTACCCATTGACTTTTTTTATTTGAAAAACTGAGTCAAAATGCAAAGGGGTAACCCCTTAAGTTTTTGGTGAAAAACTAAGTCAAAATGCAAAGGGGTACCCCTTAGTCTTTTTAGTGAAAAATCGTGTCAAATTGCAAAGGGGTACTCCTTTTAGTTTTTGGCTAAAAAACTAAGTCAAAATGCAAAGGGGTACCTCTTTATATTTTTGGAGAAAAATCAAGTCAAAATACAAAGGTGTACCACTTTGAGTTTTTGGTGAAAAACTGATAAAAAATTAAAAAGGATACCCCTTTGAGTTTTTGGTGAAAATCTGGGCAAAAACGCGAAGGGGTAACCCTTGGTATTTTTGGTAAAAAATTAAGACAAAATGCAAAGCGGTTCCGCTTTGAGTTTTTGATGAAAAACTGAACAAAAATGCAAAGGGGTACACCTTTGAGTTCTTAGCTGAAAAACTGAGTGAGAATGAAAAGGCATACCTTTTTAAGATTTTGGTGAAAATTGAGTAAAAATGCAAATGGGTACCCCTTTCAGTTTTTGGCGAAAAATAGAACAAAAAAGCAAAGGGGTACCCCTTTGAGTTATTTTTAAAAAATCGAGTCAAAATGGAATGGGTACCCTTTTATGTTTTTGGTGCAAAATTGAGTCAAAATGTAAAGGGGTACCCCTTTGAGTTTTTTTTTTGAAAAACTGAGTTAAAATGCTAAGCGGTACCCCTTTGAGTTTTTTTTTTGAAAAATTGAGTCAAAATGCAAAGGGGTATCACTTTAATTTTTTCGCGAAAACTGAGTCAAAATGAAAAAGGGTACTCCTTTGTGTTTTTAGTGAAAAACTGAGTCAAAATGTAAAGCGGTACCCCTTTTAGTTTTTGGTGAAAAAAATGAGTCAAAATGGAAAGGGGTATCCCATTGAGTTTTTGGTGAAAAACTGAACAAAAAATTCAAAGGGATACCTCTATGAGTTTTTGGTGAAAAATCGAGTTAAAATGAAAATGGGTACCACTTTAAGTTTATGGTGAAAATCTGGAAAAAATGTAAAGGGTTACCCCTTTATTTTTTAGGCTAAAAAATTGAGTCAATATGCAATGTGGTACCGCTTTATATTTTTGGTTAAAAATTGAGTCGAAATGCAAAGGTGTACCGTTATGAGTTTTTGGTGAAAAACTGATGAGAAATGAAAAGGAGTAGTCTTTTGAGTTTTTGCTAAAAATCTGGGAAAAAAACCAAAGGGGTATCCCTTTGGATTTTTGGTAAAAATGAAAGAAATTGGAAAAGGGATACCGTTTAAATTTTTGTTAAAATACTGAGTCAAAATATGATGGGATACCGCTTTGAGTTTTTAGTAAAGAACTGAAAAAAATGCAAAGGAATACCCTTTGAGTGAAAATCTGGGCAAAAAGGCAAAGGGGTACCCATTTGTATTTTTTAGTAAAAAATTAAGGCAAAATGCAAAGTGATAACCTATTGTATTTTTGGTAAAAAACTGAACAAAAATGTAAATGGGTGCCCCTTTGAGTTTTTGGCTGAAAAACTGAGTCAAAAGAGAAAGGGGTAACCCTTCGAGTTTTTGGTGAAAATCTGAGTCAAAATGTAAAAGGATACCGCTTTGGATTTTTGGTGAAAAATTAAGTCAAAATGCAAAGAAAACCCCTTTGAGTTTTTTGTGAAAATTTAGGAAAAAAGGCAAAGGGATATCCCTTTTTGTTTTTGGTAAAAAATTGAGACAAAATGCAAACGGGTACCCTTTTGAGTTTTTGGTGAAAAATCGAGTTAAAATGCATATGGGTACCAATTTGAGTTTTTTTTTTAAACTAAGTGAAAATGAAAAGGCATATCCCTTTATGTTTTTGGTAAAAAATTGAGCAAAAATAGCAAAGGAATACACCATCAGTTTTTGCTGGAAAACTGAACGAAAATCCAAAGGGTTATCCCTTTGAGTTATTTTTGATAAAACGAGTCAAAATGGAAAGGGGTACCCATTTAAGTTTTTGGTGCAAAACTGAGTCAAAATACAAAGGGACACCTCTTTGAGTTTTTTTTTAAACTGATTCACAATGCTAAGGGGCACCCCTTTAAGTTTTTGGTTAAAATTCAAGTCAAAATGAAAAGGGGTACCCCTTTGAGTTTTTAGTGAAAAACTGAGTCAAAATTCAAAGGGGTACCCCATTGAGTTTTTGGTGAAAACCTGGGTAAAAAGGCAAAGACTTATTCCTTTGGGTTTTTGGTAAAAAAATTGAGGCAAAATGAAAAGGGGTACCCCTTTGAATTTTTGGTGAAAAACTGAACAAAAAATTCAAAGGGATACCCCTATGATTTTTTAGTGAAAAAATGAGTCAAAATGCAAATGGGTACCACTTTAAGTTTATGGTGAAAATTTGACAAAAATGCAAAGGGGTACCCCTTTATGTTTTAGGCTAAAAATTTGAGTCAAAATACAATGGGGTACCTCTTTATATTTTTGGTTAAAAATTAAGTCAAAATACAAAGGTGTACCGTTATGAGTTTTTGGTGAAAAACTGATAAAAAATGAAAAGGAGTAGTCTTTTGAGTTTTTGGTGAAAATCTTGGCAAAAAACCAAACGGGTATCCCTTTGAATTTTTGGTAAAAATGAAGGAAATTGGAAAGGGGTACCCTTTAATTTTTTGTTAAAATACTGAGTCAAAATATGATGGGATACCGCTTTGTGTTTTTGGTAAAGAACTGAAAAAAATGCAAAGGAATACCCCTTTAAGTTTTTGGTTGAAAAACTGTTTCAAAATACAAAGGGGTAACCCTTCGATTTTTTGGTGAAAAACTGAATCAAAATGCAAAAGGATACCGCTTTGGGTTTTTGGTGAAAAATTAAAAAAATGCAAAGGGTTACCTTTTTATCTTTTTGTCTAAAAAATTAAGTCAAACTCAAAAGGCGTGCGTCTTTACATTTTTGGTAAAAAGTCGAGTCAAAAGGGGTTTGGGGCTTGGGGTTTTAGGTGAAAATCTGGGCTAAAAGGCAAAGGGGTACCCTTTTGTATTTTTGTTAAAAAATTAAGGTAAAATGCAAAGTGATACCCTGTTGAGTTTTTGGTGAAAACCTAGACAAAATGGCAAAGACTTATTCCTTTGGGTTTTTGATAAAAAAAATTAAGGCAGAATCAAAAGGGGTACTCATTTGAGTTTTGGGTGAAAAACTGAACAAAAAATTCAAAGGGATACCCCTATGAGTTTTTGGTGAGAAACCGAGTCAAAATGAAAATGGGTACCACTTTAAGTTTATGGTGAAAATATGAAAAAAAATGTAAAGTAGTACCCCTTTATATTTTAGGCTTAAAAATTGAGTCAATATGCAATGGGGTACCGCTTTCTATTTTTTGTTAAAAATCGAGTCAAAATGCAAAGGTGTACCGTTATGAGTTTTTGGTAAAAAACTAATGAAAAATGAAAAGAAGTAGTCTTTTTGAGTTTTTGGTGAAAATTTGAGCAAAAAACCAAAGGGGTATCCCATTGGATTTTCGGTAAAAATGAAGGAAATTGGAAAGAGGTACCCTTTAAATTTTTGTTAAAATATTTAGTCAAAATATGATGGGATATCACTTTGAGTTTTTGGTAAAGAACTGAAAAAAATGCAAAGGAATACCCCTTTGAGTTTTTGGTTGAAAAACTGTTTCAAAATACAAAGGGGTAACCCTTCGAGTTTTTGGTGAAAAACTGAATCAAAATGCAAAAGGAAATCACTTTGGGTTTTTGGTGAAAACTTAAAAAAATGCAAAGGGTTACCCTTTTATCTTTTTGGCTAAAAAATTAAGTCAAACTCAAAAGGCGTGCGTCTTTTAAATTTTTGATGAAAAGTCGAGTCAAAAGGGGTTTGGGGCTTGGGGGTTTTAAGTCAAAATCTAGGCTAAAAAGATAAGGGGTATCCTTTTGTATTTTTTGTAAAAAATTAAGGTAAAATACAAAGTGATACCTCGTTGAGTTTTTGGTGAAAAACTGAACAAAAATGAAAAGGGGTATCCCTTTAAGTTTTTGGCTGAAAAACTGAGTCAAAATAGAAAGGGGTAACCCTTCGAGTTTTTGGTGAAAATCTGAGTCAGAATGCAAAAGGATACCGCTTTGGATTTTTGGTGAAAAATTGAGTCAAAATGCAAAGAAAGCCCTAGTGAGTTTTTTGTGAAAATTTAGGCAAAAAGGCAAAGGGTTACCCCTTCTGGTTTTTGTTAAAAAATTGAGGCAAAATGCAAAGGGGTACCCTTTTGATTTTTTGGTGAAAAATCGAGTCAAAATGCAAATGGGTGCCCCTTTGAGTTTTTTTTTTTGAAAAACTGAGTGAAAATGAAAAGGCATACCCCTTTAAGTTTTTGGTAAAAAATTGAGTCAAAATACAAAGGGGTACACTATTAGTTTTTGCTGGAAAACGCGAAGGGGTAACCCTTTGTATTTTTGGTGAAAAATTAAGGCAAAATGCAAAGCGATACCCCTTTGAGTGTTTGGTGAAAAACTGAACAAAAATGCAAAGGGGTACCCCTTTGAGTTTCTTAGCTGAAAAACTGAGTCAAATTACAAAAGGGTAACCCATCGAATTTTTAGTGAAAAATTGAGTCAAAATGTAAAAGGATACCGCATTGGGTTTTTGGTGTAAAACCTAGTCAAAATTCAAAGAAAACCCTTTTGAGTTTTTGGTGAAAATTTAGGCAAAAAGGCAAAGGGGACACCCCTTTTGGTTTTTGGTAAAAAAATGAGGCAAAATGCAAAGGGGTACCCATTTGAGTTTTTGATGAAAAATCGAGTCAAAATGCAAAGGGGTATCCCTTTGATTTTTTTTTTTTGAGAAACTGAGTGAAAACGGAAAGGCATACCTGTTTAAGTTTTTGGTGAAAATTGAGTAAAAATGCAAATGGGGTACCCCTTTCAGTTTTTGGCAAAAAAAGAACAAAAATTCTAAGGGGTGCCCCTTTGAGTTATTTTTGAAAAATCGAGTCAAAAGGGAAAGGGGTACCCCTTTAAGTTTTTGGTGCAAAATTGAGTCAAAATACAAAGGGGTACCCCTTTGAGTTTTTTTTTTTGAAAAACTGAGTCAAAATGCTAAGGGGTACCCCTTTGAGTTTTTTTTTGAAAAACTGAGTCAAAATGCAAAGGGGTACCCTTTTAAGTTTTTGGTGAAAAACTGAGTCAAATTGCAAAGGGTTATCCTTTGTGTTTTTAGTGAAAAAACCGAGTCAAAATGCAAAGCGGTACCCCTTTTAGTTTTTGGTGAAAAAATGAATCAAAATGCAAAGGGATACCCCATTGAGTTTTGGTGAAATATTTGGCAAAATGACAAAGATTTATTCCTTTGGGTTTTTGGTAAAACAATTGAAGCAAAATGAAAAGGGATACCCTTTTGAGTTTTTGGTGAAAAACAAAACAACAAATGTAAAGCGATACCCTTTTTAGTTTTTTGTTAAAAACTTAACAAAAGTGTAAAGGGGTGCCCCTTTGAGTTTCTGGCTGAAAAAACTGAGTCAAAATTCAATGGAGTAACCCTTCGAGTTTTTTGGTGAAAACTGAATCAAAATGTAAAAGGATACCGGTTTGGGTTTTGTGAAAATTTGACAAAAATACAAAGGGATACCCCTTTATGTTTTTGGCTAAAAAACTAAGTAAAAATGCAAAGGGGTACCTCTTTACGTTTTTGGTGAAAAATCAAGTCAAAATGCAAAGGTGTACCGTTTTTGGTGAAAAACTGATGAAAAATGGAAAGGGATTTCACTTTGAGTTTTTGGTGAAAATCTGGGCAAAAAGGCAAAGGGATAATGCTTTGTATTTTTGGTAAAAAATTAGGGCAAAATGCAAAGCGATACCCCATTGAGTTTTTGGTGAAAAGCTGAACAAAAATAAAAAGGGGTACCTCTTTGAGTTTCTTATTGAAAAACTGAGTCAAAATACGAAGGGGTAGCCCTTTGATTTTTTGGTGAAAAACTGAGTCAAAATTTAAAAGGATACCGCTTTAGGTTTTTGGTAAAAAACCGAGTCAAAAAGCAAAGAAAACACCTTTGAGTTTTTGGTGAAAATTTAGGCAAAAAGGCAAAGGGATACCCCTTTAAGTTATTGATGAAAAATCAAATCAAAATGCAAAGGGGTATCCCTTTGAGTTTTTTTTTGAAATACTCAGTGAAAATAGGAAGGCGTACCCCTTTAAGTTTTTGGTAAAAAATTGAGAAAAAATGCAAATGGGTAACCCTTTCAGTTTTTGGCGAAAAACTGAACAAAAATACAAAGGGATACCCTTTTGAGTTATTTTGAAAAATCGAGTCAAAATGGAAAGGGATACCCTTTAAGTTTTTTGATGCAAAGCTGAGTCAAAATGCAAAGGAATACCCCTTTAAGTTTTTGGTTAAAAACTGAGTCAAAACGCAAAGGGGTACCCCTTTATGTTTTTTGTTAAAAACTGAGTCAAAATGCAAAAGGGTACCCCTTTGTGTTTTAACTGAAAAACTGAGTCAAAATGCAAAGCGGTATCCCATTTAGTTTTTGGTGAAAAACTGAGTCAAAATGCAAAGGGGTATCTTATTAAGTTTTTGGCGAAAAACAGGGCAAAATTGTAAAGAGTTATTCCTTTGGGTTTTTGGTAAAAGAATTGATCAAAAATGCAAAGGGGTACCCCTTTGAGTTTTTGGTGAAAAACTGAACAACAAATGCAAAGGGATACCACATTGTGTTTTTGGTGAAAAATTGAACAAAAATGTAACGGGGGCACTCCTTTGAATTTTTGGTTGAAAAACTGAGTCAAAATTCAAAAGGGTAACCCTTCGAGTTTTTGTTGAAAAAACTGAATCAAAATGCAAAAGGATACCGCTTTGGGTTTTTGGTGAAAATTTGACAAAAATGCAAATGGGTACTCCTTTATGTTTCTGGCTAAAAAACTAAGTCAAAATGCAAAGGGGTACCTCTTTACGTTTTTGGTAAAAAATTAAGTCAAAATACAAAGGTGCACCGCTTTGAATTTTTGATGAAAAATTGATAACAAATGATAAGGGATACCCCTTTGAGTTTTTGGTGAAAATCTGGGAAAAAAGGCAAAGGGGTAACCCTTTGTATTTTTGGTAAAAATTTAAGGCAAAATGCAAAGCGATACCACTTCGAGTTTTTAGTGAAAAACTGAACAAAAATGTAAAGGGGTACCCCTTTGAGTTTTTGGCTAAAAAACAGAGTCAAAATATAAGGGGTAACCCTTCGAGTTTTTGGTGAAAAACTGTGTCAAAATACAAAAGGATAACGCTTTGGGTTTTTGATGAAAAATCGAGACAAAATGCAAAGAAAATCCCTTTGAGTTTTTTGTGAAAATTTAGGCAAAAAGGCAAAGGGATACCCTTTTTCGTTTTTGGTAAAAAATTGAGGCAAAATACAAAAGAGTATCCCTTTGAGTTTTTGATGAAAAATCGAGCCAAAATACAAAAGGGTACCACTTTGAGTTTTTTTTTTTTGAAAAATTGAGTGAAAATGGAAAGACATACCCATTTAAGTTTTTGGTGAAAAATTGAGTAAAAATGCAAAGGGATAATCCTTTTAGTTTTTGGCGTAAAACTGAACAAAAATGCAAAGGGTTTCCTCTTTGAGTTATTTTTGAAAAATCGAGTCAAATTGGAAAGTGTTATCGCTCCAAGTTTTTGGTGCAAAATTGAGTCAAAATGCAAAAGTTAAGCCCATTGACTTTTTTTTATTTGAAAAACTGAGTCAAAATGTAAAGGGGTAACCCCTTAAGTTTTTGGTGAAAAACTGAGTTGAAATGCAAAGGGGTACCCCTTAGTCTTTTTAGTGAAAAACTGTGTTAAATTGCAAAGGGGTACTCCTTTTAGTTTTTGGCTAAAAAACTAAGTTAAAATGCAAAGGGGTACCTCTTTACGTTTTTGGATAAAAATCAAGTCAAAATACAAAGGTGTACCACTTTGAGTTTTTGGTGAAAAACTGATAAAAAATTAAAAGGGATACCCCTTTGAGTTTTTTGTGAAAATCTGGGCAAAAACGTGAAGGGGTAACCCTTGGTATTTTTGGTAAAAAATTAAGACAAAATGCAAAGCAGTTCCGCATTGAGTTTTTGGTGAAAAACTGAACAAAAATGCAAAGGGGTACACCTTTGAGTTCTTAGCTGAAAAATTGAGTCAAATTACAAAAGGGGTAACCCTTTGAGTTTTTTGTGAAAAACTGAGTCAAAATGTAAAAGGATACCGCATTGGGTTTTTGGTGAAAAACCCAATCAAAATGCAAAGAAAACCCCTTTGAGTTTTCGGTGAAAATTTAGGCAAAAAGGCAAAGGGATACAACTTTTGGTTTTTGGTAAAAAATAGAGGCAAAATGCAAAGGGGTACCCCTTTGAGTTTTTGATGAAAAATCGAGTCAAAATGTAAAGGGATATTCCTTTGATTTTTTTTTTTGAAAAACTGAGTGAAAATGAAAAGGCATACCTGTTTAAGTTTTTGGTGAAAATTGAGTAAAAATGTAAATGGGTACCCCTTTCAATTTTTGGCGAAAAACAGAATAAAAATGCAAAGGGGTACCCCTTTGAGTTATTTTAAAAAATCGAGTCAAAATGGAAAGGGGTACCCCTTTAAGTTTTTGGTGCAAAATTGAGTCAAAATGCAAAGGGGGTACCAATTTGAGTTTTTTTTTTGAAAAAGTGAGTCAAAATGCTAAGGGGTACCCCTTTGAGTTTTTTTTTTTGAAAAACTGAGAAAAATGCACCTTTAATTTTTTCGTGAAAACTGAGTAAAAATGCAAAAGGGTGCTCCTTTGTGTTTTTACTGAAAAACTGAGTCAAAATGTAAAACGGTACCCCTTTTAGTTTTTGGTGAAAAAATGAGTCAAAATGGAAAGGGGTACCTCATTGAGTTTTTGGTGAAAAACTGAACAAAAAATTCAGAGGGATACCCCTATGAGTTTTTGGTAAAAGATCGAGTCAAAATGAAAATTGGTACCACTTTAATTTTATGGTGAAAATCTGAAAAAAAATGTAAAGGTGTACTCCTTTATGTTTTAGGCTAAAAAATTGAGTCAATATGCAATGTGGTACCGCTTTATATTTTTGGTTAAAAATCGAGTCGAAATACAAAGGTGTACCATTATGAGTTTTTGGTGAAAAACTGATGAAAAATGAAAAGGAGTAGTCTTTTGAGTTTTTGGTGAAAATTTGGGCAAAAAACCAAAGGGGCATCCCTTTGGATTTTTGGTAAAAATGAAGTAAATTGGAAAAGGGGTACCATTTAAATTTTTGTTAAAATACTGAGTCAAAATTTGATGGGATACCGCTTTGAGTTTTTGGTAAAGAACTGAAAAAAATGCAAAGGAATGCCCTTTGAGTGAAAATCTGGGCAAAAAGCCAAAGGGGTACCCATTTGTATTTTTTGGTAAAAAATTAAGGCAAAATACAAAGTGATAACCCATTGTATATTTGGTAAAAAAACTGAACAAAAATGTAAATGGGTACCCCTTTGAGTTTTTGGTTGAAAAACTGAGTCAAAATAGAAAGGGGTATCCCTTCGAGTTTTTGGTGAAAATCTGAGTCAAAATGTAAAAGGATACTGCTTTGAATTTTTGGTGAAAAATTAAGTCAAAATGCAAAGAAAACCCCTTTGATTTTTTTTTTGTGAAAATTTAGGAAAAAAGGCAAAGGGATATCCCTTTTGGTTTTTGGTAAAAAATTGAGAAAAAATGCAAAGGGGTAACCCTTTGAGTTTTTGATGAAAAATCGAGTTAAAATGCAAATGGGTACGCCTTTGAGTTTTTTTTAAAC
>JBBPFJ010000642.1:0-21029 GCA_037975025.1 Excoecaria agallocha
TACTAATTATCGTGTTTGGTCCAAGATTCTAGAGATGCATATTGCTGGCAGAAAAAAGAAGGGTTATATTACTGGAAGAAAGGCTGCTCCTGCAGAGGATGAACCAGGCTATGACGAATGGGAAGCTGAAGATGCTCTTGTCAAGTCTTGGCTAATTAATTCCATGACTGATAATCTGATGTCACACTTTGTGCAGTGTGGGACATCTAAAGCAGTTTGGGATGCAGTTAAGAGGAGCTATCTTGATGTTTCAGATTCTTCTCAAGTCTATGAACTGATGAAAAAATCCTTTCAATTGCGTCAAGCTGGCCGATCTCTAGCAGAATATTACAATGAGTTGAATTCAATTTTCATGGAACTTGATTATCGAAGGCCCAATGACATGACATGTGCCGCTGATATTGAGAAACAGAGGCAACGTATTTCTGAAGATCGAATCTATATGTTTCTTGCAGGTCTTGACTATAATTTGGATCAAGTTTGTAGTCGTGTTTTGGCTACTTCACCTTTACCCAGCCTGGAGGAAGCTTATTCTTTAGTTCGTCGCGAAGTGCAGAGACAAGTCACCATGGGATCAGAAACTCATTCTGAGGCATCAGCTCTGGCTGTCCAAAAGAGCACCCCTCATACTGCCTCTATGGATTCTGCCACCTCTAATTCTCGCTTCTGCAACCATTGCAACAGCAACCGACATACAGTAGACGTTTGTTGGAAGAAGCATGGTTATCCGGAGTGGTATAAACTTAAGCAAGCTGAGAAGAAAAACAAAAAATCTGCTCATATAGCTATTGCTAATACTTCTCTACCGTCTGCTTCTCATGTCTCTCAAGTGTCACCTCAAGCAAGTAAGTCTAGTTTGACATGTGCTTATATTGCTTCTAACACTTGGGTTATTGATTCAGGGGCTACTGACCATATGACTAGTAATTCTTCCATACTTACCTCTCTCATGTCGTCTACTGTTAAGTCTGTACAGGTTGCTAATGGGAATTCTATGCCCATTACCGGGGTTGGAAATGTCTCAGTCTCTCCTACACTCTCTATGTCATCTGTTTTACTTGCACCCGCCCTCTCTAATAATCTTCTTTCCATTAGTAAGATTACCAAAAGTCTCAATTGTTCTGTAACGTTTAATTCTTCTCACTGTGTATTTCAGGACAATCATACGAAGATGACGATTGGCATTGGTAAGGAAAGAGGCGGCCTTTATTACTTGGAGGGGGTTAAGGAGCTTAAATCTGAACATAGTCATGGACTTCAAGTAGAGAGAGACATTTGATAGAGAAAAGATTCTTTTATGGCACTGTCGGTTAGGACATCCATCTTTTACTTATTTAGAACATTTATTCCCTAAGTTATTTCGCAATGTTACTCCCTCTAGTTTAAAGTGTGAACAATGCATTTATGCAAAAACCCATCGTGTTTCTTTCAAAAACAGTTTCAATAAAAGTTCTATTCCTTTTTCATGTGTTTATACTGATGTGTGGGGTCCTTTTTCTACTCCATCTGCTTCGGGTCACAAATACTTTGTGTCTTTTATTGATGACTGTACTAGAGTGAGTTGGGTTTATTTGATGAAATCTAAAAATGATGTTATACATCTGATTCCTCAATTTTATAAAATGATTGTCACACAGTTTCATACTCAGGTTCAAGTCTTTCATTCTGACAATGGCCGTGAGTTTGTTAATCAGTCTCTCACTAATTTCTTCCTAGAACATGGCATCCTCCACCAAACCACCTGTGCTTATACACCTCAACAAAACGGTATAGCAGAACGTAAGAATCGTCACATCCTTGAGGTTGCTAGGGCTTTAAGCTTTACTATGCATGTTCCTAAACGTTTTTGGGCTGAGGCTGTCATGACTGCTGTCTTTCTTATTAATCGGATGCCTGCTCGTATCATTGATTTTCAAACTCCTTTGAGAATGTTATCAAAATTTCACTCTATCCCTTCTGCTCTAAATCTTTGCCCCAAGGTTTTTGGTTGTGTATGTTATGTTCATGTGCACTCTATCTATAGGGATAAACTTGATCCGCGTGCTCTTAAGTGTGTTTTCCTTGGTTACTCTAATTCTCAAAAGGGCTACAAATGTTTTCATCCTCCTACAGGTAAATATTATGTTTCCATGGATGTTCAGTTCTGTGAACAGGTATCTTATTTTTCTGGAGATGTATCTATGGTTCCTCTTCAGGGGGAGATTAGTAGTAGGGAAGAGGAACGATTATGGTTAGCAGAGAAGAAGTTATGGATGTCAGGAAAGGGGGAGAGTTCAGGTAAGGGGGAGCATTCATTTGATGTGGGGAATAAGGAATCTTTAGATGATACTTGTCCTTTAGATGATATTTGTACTATTGAAGTTGGGTCTGAACTTGAGGAGATAAAGAACAAAAGACCAGCTCAATTATTCCAAAACAAGTATACAAGAAGAAAAGAGACTCCTAATTCTAATGCCCCTCTTGATGACGTTACCATGCCATCGGATGACTCTTCTACTATAAATCCTGAGGTATGTGTTCCCTCTCCTAAAATTTCAACTTCAGATATTGATTCTAGTCTTGTCACATTAGAGAATGCTGTTGTGAATCCACAAGTTACGGATCACGATCATGGTAGAAGATATCCCCTTCGTGAACGTAAAGAACCTGATAGGTTGGGCTTTTCCAAATCATCTTCTAATGTTGCTTATCCCATTTCTGATTTTATCTCTTATCATCGCTTGTCAGAAACTCATCTTGCTTTTGCTCTTCAGTTGTCTTCTGTGTCTATTCCTAGTCATTTTCAGGAAGCCCTTGGAGATACTAAGTGGAAGGCTGCCATGGAAGAAGAAATGAATGCTCTCCAAAAGAATTCCACTTGGGAGATGGTTGAGTTACCACCGGAAAAAAAGACGGTAGGTTGCAAGTGGGTGTTTACAGTGAAGTACAAGTCAGATGGGACAGTTGAAAGGTACAAGGCTAGATTGGTGGCCAAAGGTTACACTCAAACCTATGGGATTGACTATCAAGAGACTTTTGCTCCTGTGGCTAAGATGAACACCGTTCGAGTTATCTTATCTCTTGCGGTCAATCAAGACTGGACATTACGGCAGTTTGATGTAAAAAATGCTTTTCTCCACGGTGATTTGATAGAGGAGGTGTATATGGATCCTCCTCTAGGATTCCCATTAGAAGGAAAAGTATGCAAGTTGAAAAAGGCGTTGTATGGACTGAAACAGTCACCAAGGGCATGGTTTGGCAAGTTGAGTTACTCTATGAAGGAGTATGATTTTAAGCAAGCTTTAGCAGATCACACTCTGTTTTATAAGAGAGATCATGATGATATTACCTTGCTTATTGTTTATGTCGATGATATGATTGTTACAGGTAGTAATGCTAGTGAGATAGAGAAGCTTCGAAACCATTTGGCAAAGGAATTCGAGATGAAAGACTTAGGGACTCTAAAATATTTCTTGGGTGTTGAAGTGTCTCGGTCCAAACAAGGCCTTTTCCTCTCCCAACGGAAGTATATTTTAGATCTCTTAGCTGAAACTGGGAATTCTGCCTGTGAACCTGTAGATACTCCCATTGAAGTGAATCATGGTCTATCTATCTATCCTGATCAAGTTCCAACTAACAAGGAGAAATATCAAAGACTAGTGGGAAAGTTGATCTATTTAACCCATACTAGACCCGATTTGTCGTATGCAGTTAGTGTTGTCAGTCAGTTTATGCACAATCCAAGTGATCGACACATGAATGCAGTAAATCGTATTCTGGCTTATTTGAAGTCCTCTCCGGGCAAAGGTATTATGTTCTCCAAACATGGGCACTTAGATATTGTGGGTTACACAGATTCTGACTTTGCTGGCTCTAGATTAGATAGAAAGTCAACTTCAGGATATGTGTCATTCGTTGGAGGTAATTTGGTGACTTGGAGGAGTAAGAAGCAGAATGTGGTGTCATTGTCTAGCGCCGAAGCTGAATATCGGGCTCTCCATCATGCAACCACAGAACTTACTTGGTTAAAAATTCTCTTAAAAGAACTTGGATTTGGTCCAAAGAAACCTATGGTACTTTATTGTGATAACACTGCAGCTATTGAGATAGCTAATAATCCGGTACAACATGATCGAACTAAACATGTTGAACTTGACAGGAATTATATCAAGGATAACCTGGATTCTGGTATAATAGAGGTTCCTTACATCAAGAGTGCAAATCAACTAGCTGACATGATGACCCACGCTGTTGCTAGTGGTCAGTTTTATGCATCATTATCCAAGTTGGGCATGCGTGATATCTATGCACCAACTTGAGGGGGAGACTTGGCTGTGTAGTTGATTAAAGCTGTAATATTCTGCCTTTTCCAGCTGTTATACAGCTGTTAGAAGACATGGAATACAGCTGTTATACAGCTGTATATTATAGTGTGTGACAACTAGATTTTAGGTGTAATTTTATCTTTCTCTTTGTATAAATAGGGGTGTAATCTTAGTGTTAATCAAGAGAATACAATCAATTCAATTCCCATTGTGTTTTCTCAATTGTATTCAACTTCATGAAGCCCCTCAATGTGGGGGGAAAAAAGGAACAACTTTATGGATTGGGGTTTTGGAGGAGGAAGCCAGGGAAATGTCCAAGCAAGTATAGGGTATCAAAATTCACCTTGATCAGTTCTTCCTGCATTTCCAGGAACTCCAACTTCCTTCTCCTTTCTGAAACCGAATCTTCAGATGGCAAGGCCGTAACTCCAACAGTATCCACAACTTCATCTGGAAGAGATGAAAGTGTTGCCTGGACAGCTTCCTCAGGCTTAACTTTACCAGAAACAGAGAAGGCCCTGCAGTTGGTAAATAAAGATACATGTTTAGATATCTCCCATGTCTTAAGATAAAAAAAATGAACATTATTAGTAGTTACCTAGACAGAATCAACAGTGAAGATGGAACTGAATAATTCAGAGACAAATCCAGCCAATCACGAAGCTGCACAGAGAAACTTTCAATTTCATGCCTGGACAATTACAAAGCTCCCTTTTTTCCACATCATAAAGACAAAAATAATAATCAAATCTAATAGCTACTAACTTGCTGGCGCATCTCCTCAACTGAAACTAGTCCAAGCAAGCCTCTATCTCTACAAGCTTGACGGAGCTCAGTTTCTGAAAGTGACTCAACACCTTCAGCTTGAATCATCCTATCATCATTCTTGATCCTGCAAAATTTAAAACAATTTGAAAATTCTTTGTTATAAAAAAAAGCTCAAAAGATCATTGAAAACTAAATGTTCATTTATTCACCTCTTATGCAGGTCCTATTGAACCTAAAATATTCAACCAAAAGACATCAAATTGTAAGAATTTCAATAAAATCTCTCTTCATTTCTCATAGATGAATGTGCATTAAGCATCCCCCATTACATTTTCTGAATCATTAGGTAAACACTCAAGAAAGTCTGCTTATGATATCTAATTGAGCTGAACTTTTTCTCTGGGCAACAGCCTAACATTACATCATTTATATCATTCCCAATGTGGAAAAGAAGTACATGTAGTTATTCTTTTCATGCTTATTTCAAACAAAAGGGAACTTTTTAATCAAAGGGAACAATTCACATTGATCCTTCTCTATCTAGCATTTTCTTTCCACTTGACAACAGGATGCAAATGTGGCACTCATCATCCACTCTGCTTGCGTTCCTGCCTGTAAGCTTACATATTAACCAAGATAGCAAAACGTTTTCAAAAAAGATGAATGAAGTTATGGCTACAACTGCAAATTATTTTCAATTGTAAATCATTTTACAACAGTTTAAAAAACATAAAAAAAATTAAATAAACTAAATCAACAAAGCCAGTAGAAAAATCTAAAGATGCAGTAGCCAACATGAACAAAAACATGAGATGGAAAAGACATTTTGGTAACTTCATGGATGTAATTGAGTTAAAATGTCCAACAAACATTTGATTAATTAATTCAAGGATATTACAAACCACACAATTTACATCCCACTTCTTATTTTATATTACTATGTTTTTCCAAACTGACCCCCCCTCCCCTGCAAAAAAAAAAAAAAAAGGATCATTTTCACCTCCACCAAATTGTTCCACATGCTAAATGTCAAATTCGCAGTTTAGCAAGCTCCAAAACAATATGAAAAATGATGCATGGTTAAAAGCCACTAGTGCTAACCTATAATCCAAACAAAGAAACTTTGGTCATTCAGCATTTGTTGAAGACCCTGTGACCTGAGAAAAAGCTAATCAAAGGAGAATCAAAAGAAATTTATCTTACTCTTGGAGTCTCCTTCGAAGCATGAAACGTAGATAAGCATCAGTTCCGAATGGGCTGATACCCATATACTTGCACATGTTTACTAATCGAGGCCTGTATATAACAAATAAAGAGACAAATTCATTGATCCAGTATCAAAATACTCAAGAAAGTAAGAATGAGCATGTATAAGGCAAAGATACTCAAAAAAATAAAAATAAAAATAAAAAATAAAAACCAGAGGAGACAGCAGAAGAACCTGCTGATATTATCCAAAGTAAGCTCGTCATTAAATAGTTTGGCAAATCCCAAAATTTCTTCATTTGAAACTCGTGCACCTGTTCTAACCTGTTTAAATGGCAAAATGAAACTTAAAATTGTGTTTCATCATTTTCAGAATCTGTTTTTTTTTTTTTTTGGCAGATAGAACCATAAGAAAATTGCCTTGTTCATGAATTCATCAAGATCTGCGGCTGTTTTCTTAATCTCTCCACTTCGCAAGTTTTGGACTTCTTTTGCCATTTCCTTAACAGTGTCTTGAAGAAACTTGGCATATTCTATTCTTGCATTTAACTTTCTTTTCAGTGCTTCCTACAAATTAAGAATTACATGAGACCAATAACCTTCTCACAAAAGAAGTGCAGGCACATAGTTCTACGCTACCAGTTTTTACCAAACTACACTTAATATGGATATACCTCCAGCTAAAGTACTTTGACAACTTACAAACAGCAATAACACGTTAAACACTTAATAACGCTTATGTGGATTATGCTAGCTTATGTTATCCACATGTCAACAAAGTTCAGACAAATGCAGATTTAAATAAGCCGTCTGTGCTGTACAATCATAAAACAACAGTAAACGTCAAAAACAGCAGCACGGAGTGGAGATTAGTGCTATGTCTTATGATATGATATATTCACAAAATAACATGCAAAGTTCAAAAAGCAAAAGGAAAAGAATATTAGAAATATGAAACTTTGAACCCGAAATTTAAGCTGCAGGTGAAGCATCAAATACCCGAAAACCCAAAATTTAAGATTAAACGAGGTGTCAAAACTTATATTAAAATTTTCATTGATACACAACTGAGTTAACAGACTATGAATGTATGATTGTGAACTCTCCTCCAAGCCTATTAATATAATCAAAAGGATTGCATTAGCTTAAAAAGGGAGAATTGCCACCTGTTCTTTCATCTTGTCCTGGAAGGTTGATGGCAACATGTTGGGAAATAATTTTAGGAATACGGGCAGCAAGAATTCCATGAATGGAACAATAATAAAAACTGCAAAAGGAACTAGCCTAAATATGTCAGCAGTGGTACGCGTGAGTTGTTGCCTTTCCCTTCTAGAAAGGCCCTTCCCATTGGCAAGTTTCACCAGTAGTCTTGAGCTAATCCTAACATCAGCCCACAGTAGCTTTGTGCCCAACCAATAGTGTTGCATTGTAGACTTAAACTCATCCTTCCAGTGATGCAATTTCTTAGCCCAGTCTTCCCTAACAAAAAATATATATATATATATACATATAATAACAAATAAGTAATTGGTGACTTGTGTGGATCCATACTAGAAGCAATAGGAGTAAATTGAACCTGCTCATTGAAGCAACAGCTCTTATAGCAGGACCAATGCCCAGAAGCATAGCCCACATTCTTCGAATAATTGATTTAGAACTCTTTTGTGATTCTTGAACCTGCTTAGCTTTTGCCTTGGCTTTTACCTCACTTAAATCTTCGACAGCTTCATCACATTCCTCCGGTGAAGCTTCCTTCACCTGTTTCGAAGCCTGTTTTGCATTTCTGTCACTAATATTCACTAATTCAGGTTGCCCAGCTGAAGCAGAGGAAGAAAAACGAACAGACTGTGAAAACCGCATAATGCCCAAAGGAGAATGAAAATCTGTCCTTCCAATTCTAGGACCCAAAGTTGAGAATCCACAAGAGCCATGCCTAAGAAAGTTTGCAGCTAAAAGAGATAAAACTTCATCCCTGACAACAGAAGACAAATCTCCTTCACATCTGTGATCTGTATTTCCAAATGAGTGGCCGGCAACCCATCTTGATCCTTCCAAGCCACTTGATTGAGACAGCTGCTCATTATCCAAACTTCTAAAACCCCAAATAGATCGAGCTGGTTGATTCAGGAAACCGAAGAGCGAGACCCTCCTCTTAAAGATTGCTCTTGAAGCCATTATTACAAAATTCAGTTTCTAAACAGAGATGTATGGTGCGACATCTGATGGATCCACAAGATCTAGCCAGCCTCTACAAATAAGTGAAATTGCCCATCAAAAGTTTTGCTGAAAGTATAAGCTAAATAAAGCGTTAATGAATGTGCAAGGTACAGCCTTATATCAGCACTACTTCTAGCCAAAAGATATTTTGTTTGTCCAGTTTTATAACCCAAAAAATAAATGATCGAACAAAAGCTTATGCAATTTGCCAAAGTCTTCTCCTAATAAATTGCATTGTTTACTTGTTGATAGAACAGACCAGTCGGTTCCATGAAAAGGGATTTCCATTTTCTTTCTTCTTTTCTCCTCAAGTCCCGCATTATTAAGAAGCTTAATACCAAAAGGGCTTGTTCGTTTTCTCTAATGCCAATTGCACAGCAGCAATACAGGCCCGTATAAAATTAGCATTAAAAGTTGTATTTCCTCAATCAAAAAGATATACACTAATTTATATATGATGTTTAATATCTGAAAGAAAAAAGCAGGGCAACTTCAAGGCGACACATAATTGACCAGTGTGGAGCTGCAAATTAGAAAGAATGAAGTAAAAAGAAAAATAAACTAGTTACTACACGAAAATAATAATCTAGCAGAAAAAGTACTGAGCAGGGTTGATGAAAGTTAGACAATCATCCAAGAAATAATGGCATATACGAACTTGCAACTCAATAGCTGAAACTGATAGCGAAATTCCCTATTTCCTAAGGACCTCGCATTAAAAAGTATTCGAATGACGAAAAAAGGGTTAAAAATTAAAAGTACAGGCGTGAACGTGCAAAACACTTGGGGCATTGCTATTAGATATTAGAGAAAGAAGGAATAGATGATTATGGAGAACAATAAATTTAGAATGATAAAAATTGGAGTAGGCATTAGAGCTAAAACAAACAAGTAAGAAGGAATCACGGTCGTCATCCTTATCTACAAATTTCAAAACAAGAGTCACGCAGTATGGGGCAAATAAATGATAGCGAAGAAGAAGAATCGAAAAAGAGAAATCATAGAATAAACCTACTAAAACGTGAAGAGCTCCAATCGAGGGAAAACTGAAAAGAATGATGCAACCGTTTTGGGCGAGCGCCAGAGAGAAAATGAAACCCAGTCAGTGAGAGAAGATCCTGGGCGTGTCGCTCTTCGACACATGGAAAATTATTCAAGCGAAATTTGTATCCGTTGGATTCAATAATCTGCTTAAGGTGTTCGAATGTCCACCGTTGGATGATCTACATGATAAATTAATATTAGCACACCATTCCAGACTATTATCGTGTTATATACATATTGATAACCGGATTGGGCCTCAGATTCCCACCCATATCCCTAACTATTCGGATCACTTAGGATCACGGTTCTAAGCCATTTTTTACTGATATCATCAGTTACCTATTTACTAGTTTGATCATCGGAAAGTTCCGTAGTTGGATCCCACCAAAGTTTCATTGTTTTCAGAAACCTATAGCAACGGTCAGATTAAACAATCCGATAATTTTCCAACTATTATACATATACCAATTCCTTTATCCAGCATAGTAAACATGTGAAACGCAGCAAAGTAAAACTTGGCACGAACCAAATCAACCACAATAATCTTGATTTACAAGCGTTTTAACTTAACGTCAGATCACAAAAAATGTCCAACAAACATTTGATTAATGAATAATTGAATATTATTAAAATCATAAAAATAACTGTTGCTAATACAAATCATGACATTTTTAAATTGTAATTTATAAAATAAAATTATAATAAACAATCTATAGTTTAATTATAATATTAAAAAAGAAAAATATATAATGTTTATTAAATAGATTAAAATGAAAATATCGGTAAGAATTATGGGGGGGAGGGGGGGATTATAATCGATTCGGCACACCCCAAATTAACTCGCAAGGGAGTTGATTAGCAAAAAAAAAGTTGTCTGGTAAATAAGAGATTATTTTTATTAATAATGTTTTTTAAAAAAATAATTGGGGTTTTATAAAAAAAAAAAAAAGAAAGCTTAATACATATATGACATCTTATATTTGTACGTGTTTGTCATTCTGTCTCTTGAAATTAAGAGTTTTTCATTTTAACATTTATAGTTGACTTTTTTTTTTTTTTTGGAAAAAGAAGAAGAAACAACAAAACAAATCAAGTTGTAATCAACATGGGGAAAGAAATCCCCATAACATAACACGCTATCCAAACCTGCAGGATACAACGAATGCCAAACAAATCAATTCTCTTGATTATAAGTCCAGTTAGTAAGAAAGTTCATAGCCGCGTTAGCTTTTCTGTAAATATATCAAATATCAACTTGTCACTCACGATTCAATAGTTTTTAATACGGATAATATAGGACTATGGGAGGGAGGAACCTCCAAATTCAACATCGGCACTAAAACAACATTTTTGTTGTCACTTAAAGAAGTACACGTCTCTAACCTCTAGCCCAAGCTTCTTGCAAACCCAATATAACTCCCTAGATCTCTGCATTATAGGCATTTACACTGTCCACATACGCCAAAAAACCATCAATCCATCTTCCCAACGTATCACGAAATAAACCACCACAAGCACTATGAGTGATAGACTGACGAAAAACACCATCAGTGTTGAGGACAATTCACCTTGGAGGGGTGGGATTCCACCCAACCAGAATCTCTTGTTTACCATCACAATTACAACTAGTATCTTTCATCCCAAATAGGAGTTTCTAGCTAATCCTCCCCAACATTTTATCATTGGCCAAATTAATCTCAATCCTATTCTTAAGGTTACGACCAAAAAGGTTATTGCTATAGGAGTCTACTAATGTAGTTGACTATTTTAAATGAATTAAATGCTCTTTGCTGACTGCATATCCTACGTGGTATGAATTTTTACTGACCCGGACAAAGAGCATGAATGTTATGTTACGCTATCTAAGAAAGTGAAACTAATTTTTTATTAAAATATATATAAAAAAGGAAATGAAGGAATAAAATGGGAAAGCAATAGGAGCTCCCGAAACCGATCAGAGAATCCCTGTGAGAACGTGTAATGACTATACTAGATAATTCTAATTACTGTTACTAATTACTTTTATCTATACAATTATCTTTGTTAATCCATTACTAATCATTAGTTATCTATGCATATATGTGCATGCACACACCATCATACTATATTATTCATGTCACATTGAGAGTCATACTATCTGATATTACATACATAGCTTTAATAATTACATGCCTTTACATATGAATTTATCTTTAACTACCAAAAAGACACAATTAAGTTACATACTTCAATACACTCTTCCTAAATTGATGCTGGCTGAGAAAAATTGTGGCCCTTGTCCCTGACTCAATGTTTAATCCAGAGGACCTACACGGATAAACACCCGTGCTAAGCTATAAAGCTTAGTGGGGAACAACTAATATATTTTCATGAACATTATTCATAAGCATGCAATTATAGTATATATACATAACATGTTAAAAGAATTATCAATTCAATGGATCATTAATATACATCATTAACTGTTTACATATTCCATTTGTCTTATTCCTTAGCCTGCTCAATTTTCTGTGGGAGTGGATAACGGGTACTGTAGATACCAAAGGTATCGAATCTGTGAACACCCGAAGGTATTAAATCTGTAGACCCATTGGGTCAGAACTATGGTCTCATATAGAGACAACTGTGGACTCATAAGAGTCAGACTATAGCAGCTGCAACTATAACCCTATAGGCATGCCTATCTATCCACAACCAAGTCTTTAAGTGCAGGCTTAATCCATTTACTTTTCATATCATGTGTAACTATAGCATTAATGAATGCAAGATATTTACTATCTTGTAATGTTATTATATAACATAAAAGCAATCATATTTTAAGAAAGTATCTCATATATCATTTCATTTAGGGTAAGGAAGTTTACCTCTCAATAAAATAGGAACTCTTGAACTTTAGAAGGGTTTTCTTGTTATACCATATAAATTAGGATGACTTATAAGCTTGAAAGAAGATTAGACAAGAGTATATTTCAAAATGAGTCAAAAACATTTGGTTTTCAAAATACAGGGGAGGGTCACGGTTACTAACAATTCATGGTAACCGTGAGACCCCTCTTGTCATAAGGGTCACGGTTACCACCATTTTCATAGTAACCGTGAGATAGCATAGCTTTTCCTTCTGGACTCAAAGTTTATTACCTCACGGTTACCATGATATTGTAGTAACCGTGAAGTAATGCTACGAGTATGGGTCACGGTTACTAGGGAATCTTGGTAACCGTGAGCCATTGCATTCCTTCAGTCCAGAACTGAAAGTTTAGGCACCTCACGGTTACTATGATATTCATGGTAACCGTGAGCCCTAAACCGCCTTGAGACCGATTTCTAGTCTCAAGTTCTATGCCATTTTTAACCTGTAAAACAACATTCTCACGCAAAATGGCCTTCAACAAAGTTGTAGGCCTATATTTATAGTTTTCAAAACATCAAAAATCATCTCAATAGGACTTGTAAATCTTGAGATATTCCATAAAAACCACAAACTGTTCATAAAAGCACATTCACAACCCTAGTCAGAATTCAATCCCGATTTTCACTATCATGCAGTGAGAATCAGGTTTTGGTCTCTTCTAACAAAATCAAGGTTTACAAGTCTAGTTTCCATACCAATTTGAATTTCATCATTTAGATAACTATAGCTCAAGATATGAGCAAAAGTATACAGACTGATCAAGTGATCTTTAAGACAGTTTTCATATTTTCAACTCAAACATGCATTTTATCAACTCTAATCCATCTTCAAGCTTATGGTCATCCACAAAATACATGAGAGAGACACTCAAGACCTCTCTCATGACAAACCACAAAACTTTACACATAAAGAAAACCCTAAGTTCCCATACCTTGTTTAAGCTTTCTCTTCTTCAACCTTGAAGAGTTTCCTTCCCCTTGCCTTTGCTTGGCTCTCCTTCTATAAACATAAGACAATTCTATGAAACACTAGCAAACTAATCCATGAATCACACATATGAAAACTTAAGAGTATTACCTTAAGTCCAAGACCGAGAAAATTCTTTCTCTTTTCTTACTCTAATTTAAAGAAAACCCTAGAGAGAGAGAGAGAGGATGAGAGAGAGGAGAGTTGGAGAAGATGAAGATGAGGAGTGTAAGCCAAGAGGTTTGGCCGGCCACTTCCACCAAAATATCCCCCTCCCACTCTCAACCATTGGCCCAAATGTCACACATTCATACTTTTGCACTTTGGTCCCTCAATTTCTTCTTATTTCAATTCTTACCCCAATTCTTTTACTTTGGTTTTTCAATTAAGTCCTCATACATGCGATTACACTTATTTAAACATGTATAACAATAATTAATTAATGATAATTCTTCTAGGGTACATGGAGGGGTATTACAACTCTCTCCCCCTAAAAGAATTTCGTCCTCGAAATTCATACCTGTATTGAAGAGTTGTGGGTACTGAGCCCGCATAACTTCTTCAGGTTCCCAAGTCGCTTCTTGCACACCGTGGTGTTGCCATAAGACTTTGACTAAAGGAATCTCTTTGTTCCTCAACTGTTTAACTTCTTTGGCCAATATCTGTTTAGGTTCTTCATCATACGTATAATCAGATTTGACACTAACATCTTGCGTTGGTATGATATGTGACTCATCAGATCGGTACCGCCGGAGCATAGAAACATGGAAGACATTATGCAATTTTGATAGCTCACTAGGAAGCTCCAAACGGTATGCTACTGGTCCAATCCGATCCAAGATCCTATAAGGACCTATAAACCGTGGGCTAAGCTTTCCTTTCTTTCCAAACCGTAATACCTTTCTCCATGGGGACACCTTTAAAAACACTTTATCGCCAACCTGATATTCAATATCTTTCCTTTTTAGGTTGGCATAAGATCTTTGTCTGTCACTGGCTTCCTTCAATCTCTGTTTGACAAGTTGAATCTTCTCTTCAGTGTCTTTAACAATATCAGGACCCGTTAACTTGCTTTCAGCTAACTCTGTCCAACATGAAGGAGTTCTACATTTTCGTCCATAAAGCGCTTCATAAGGTGGCATACCAATGCTAGTTTGGTAGCCATTATTGTATGCAAACTCCATCAGTGTAACATATCTATCCCAGCTTCCTGGAAAATCTAGCACACAACCCCTTAACATGTCTTCTAGTACTTGTATAACCCTTTCTGACTGTCCATCCGTCTGAGGATGAAATGCAGTACTAAGGAGAAGCTTTGTGCCTAAGGCTTGCTGTAAACTCTTCCAAAATCTGGAAGTGAACCTCGGATCCCGATCCGAAACAATTGAAATAGGCACCCCATGCAATCTAATAATTTGATCTATGTACAATTCAGCCAATCTATCCATTGAATAATTGATTCGAATTGGTATAAAGTGAGCCACCTTAGTCAGTCTGTCTACGATGACCCACACTGCATCATGTTTTCTTTGGGTAGTGGGCAAACCTGTAACGAAATCCATCGTGACATTGTCCCACTTCCATTGAGGAATGGGAAGAGGATTCAACAATCCCGAAGGAAATTGATGTTCTGCTTTTACTTGTTGACATGTTAGGCACTTGGAGACATAATTAGTTACATCTCTTTTCATTCCTGGCCACCAATAAAACTGCTTCAAATCTCTATACATCTTGTTGCCACCTGGATGCATGGTGAATACTGTACTATGAGCTTCGTGCAATAAAGCCTCCTTTAGTTCTTTAACATCTGGTACACATAAACGATTCCGATAGTAAAGACCACCATCACTTCCAACAGAGTATTCTATCGGACCCCCAGAACCAACTGAGTGAATCAACTGTTGTAACTTTACATCATCTGCTTGTGCATCTATCACTGTCTGTCTTAGGCTAGGACGAGCTCGTAATTGGGCTAACAAAGCTCCATCAGAAGAGATCTTCCATTTACAGTCTTGTAATAATAAAGTTGCCATCATCTTCCGACTTAAAGCATCCGCTACCACATTTGCTTTTCCTGGATGATAATCGATTATACAATCATAGTCCTTGAACAATTCTAGCCACCTGCGTTGTCTTAAATTAAGATCTCGCTGAGTAAGCAAGTATTTAAGACTCTTGTGATCAGTAAAGATCCTGCATTTCTCACCATAAAGATAATGCCGCCATATCTTTAAAGCAAACACAATTGCGGCTAGCTCTAGATCATGAGTCGGATAATTCTGTTCATGAGGCTTTAACTGTCTTGAAGCATATGCCACTACCTTACCCTCTTGCATCAGAACACAACCCAATCCATTTCTCGATGCATCACTGTACAGGGCATACTCCTTATCTGCTACTGGTTGAGTAAGAACTGGAGCTTGAGTTAACATCTCTTTTAACTGATCAAAACTGGCTTGACAACGATCTGTCCACTCAAATGTAGCTTCTTTTCGTAGTAATCTAGTGAGTGGAGAGGCAATAACTGAAAATCCTTTCACAAACCGCCTATAATAACCGGCTAAGCCCAGGAAACTTCGGACTTCGGGTACATTTCTAGGCGGTTTCCAATTTACTATTGCCTCAATCTTTTTAGGATCCACTCTGATGCCTTCAGAAGACACCACGTGCCCAAGGAAAGCAACTTCTTTAAGCCAGAATTCACACTTGCTCAGCTTTGCATACAACTGTTGCTCCCTCAAGGTTTGCAGTACTATTCTCAGATGTTTTGCATGCTCCGTTTCATCACGAGAATAAACCAAAATATCATCTATGAATACCACAACAAACTGATCTAAATAGGGTCTGAACACCCTATTCATCAGATCCATGAAAGCAGCCGGTGCATTAGTCAACCCGAAAGGCATTACTAAAAATTCGTAATGTCCATATCGAGTCCTAAATGCAGTCTTCTGAACATCCATATCTTTAACTCGAAGTTGATAATATCCAGACCTCAGATCAATTTTAGAAAATACTCCTGCACCACGCAATTGATCAAAAAGATCCTCAATCCGAGGTAAAGGATACTTGTTCTTCACAGTCATCTTATTAAGCTGTCTGTAATCTATACACATTCTCAAAGTACCATCCTTCTTCTTAACAAATAGCACTGGTGCACCCCAGGGCGATACACTAGGCTTGATAAAGCCTTTGTCTAACAACTCCTGCAACTGGACCTTTAACTCTTTTAGCTCGGTTGGTGCCATTCGATAAGGTGCTCGAGAGATAGGAGCTGTACCAGGTACAACTTCAATTGATAACTCAACTTCTCTCTCCGGTGGCAAACCAGAAAGTTCTTCAGGAAAAACATCAGGAAATTCATTGATCACTGGAATGTCCTGAAGATTAACCGTCTCCCTTTTTGAATCAAGAACCACAGCCAAATATGCTTCACATCCCTTTCGAAGAAATCTTTTCGCTTTCATTGCAGAAATAACATTGGTTAAGGGTTTAGATTTACTACCCTTAATCAATGTCTCAACTCCCCCATCTTTCTTAACAATTACCGTTTTAGCTTTACAATCTACTATGGCCTGATACTTAGATAACCAGTCCATACCCAGGATTACATCAAATTCGTGAAAAGGTAACACTATCAAATCAGCTGGGAACTCTCTCTTTTGAACCCTAATTGGGCAATTTCTATAAACTTTATTAACATGAATACTATGGCCCAAGGGACTAATCACACATATATCATAGTTCAAATGATCAAGAACAGATACATTTCTACCCAGCTCCCCATTACAAATATACGAATGTGTAGATCCTGGGTCTATAAGCACATATACATCAGTATCAAAGAGGGAGAATGTACCAGCTATGATATCAGGAGCATCAGCATCTTCTCGTCCCTTCATCGCATAAGCTCTAGCAGGAGGTGTCGAAGTAAAGGGTCGATCCACCGTCTCAGATGCATTCCTGGACTGGGCCCTAAACTGACCCGATCCACTTCTACCTCTACCCCGACTTCTGCCAGATGAAGGTGCTTGGGAAGCTCCTCGATTACTCTGTTGACTGGAAGCCTGCTCTTGTGTCAGAGGACAATTAGCCATAAAGTGCTCCGTACTACCACACCTAAAACAACCACCTGTAAGCATTCTACAGGTGCCCCAATGTCGTCTGAAACAATAAGTGCACTCTGGAGCTTGTCCTCTACCCTGTCCTGAAGCAGCACCTCTACTAGCTCTCCCTGAATTAAAAGTCCCTTGTTGTCTTCCTCTAGAAGCAGAGCGATTCCCAGATTCTGTAGATTGTTCTCCTTGTTGTGCTCTTGTTCTTTTCCCCGAGGAAGAACCACCCCGAGAAAAATTTCTCTTTCTTTGCTCTCTTTCTCTTTTCACATTTTCCTCTTTTTCAACTCGAATAGCTGCTTGCACTAATTGATGATAATCCACAGGATGCAGAGAAATAGGGCCTATCAAATGATCTCGAATATGATCATTCAATCCCTCTTGAAACTGGCGACATTGGAAAGTCCCAGTTAACATAGGCCTCGGTGCAAATTTACTCAAGCGACTGAATTCTGCTTCGTATTCAGCCACTGTCATACCTCTTTGCCTTAGATTCAAAAATTGTTTCAGTTTCTCATCTTTATACGCCTCTGTTACATATCTCTTTTTGAATTTAGCAACAAAGAAATCCCAAGTAAGAATTTCAGGTAGCTGGGGTTGAGTTTGGACTAGCTTCCACCAGTCATAAGCTGCTCCTTGAAGTAAGGACACAGCACAAGCTACCTTCTAACTGACGGGGCATTGAATTTCTGTGAACACTCTCTCCAATCTTTCAAGCCATAATTCGGCTTTCTCAGACTCTTCCCAAGTAGAGCCTAAGAATTCTTCCGCACCATGCTTCCTGAGTTCAGAAATAGGAGCTTTGGGTGCAGTCATTCTTTGTAAGATCTGAGCCATGTCCTGGGAAATTTTTAACAAAGCTTCCCCAGCATTTGCAGCAGATGCACCACCTCTCGAAGATGTGGAGGTGTCGGGTTGAGAAGGATTCGATTGAGCCGGTAAATTACTCTCAGCCGACTCATCTACTCCATCATGATGACCTTCCATCCCGAACTATAATAAGAAACACAGGGACAACCACAATCAGCCAACATCAACATACTTCTATATCTATAACCTTTGAAATTGCCTATTGGCCAGAACCGCCTAAACCAAGGCGCTCTGATACCAAAGATGTAATGACTATACTAGATAATCCTAATTACTGTTACTAATTACTTTTATCTATACAATTATCTTTGTTAATCCATTACTAATCATTAGTTATCTATGCATATATGTGCATGCACACACCATCATACTATATTATTCATGTCACATTGAGAGTCATACTATCTGATATTACATACATAGCTTTAATAATTACATGCCTTTACATATGAATTTATCTTTAACTACCAAAAAGACACAATTAAGTTACATACTTCAATACACTCTTCCTAAATTGATGCTGGCTGAGAAAAATTGTGGCCCTTGTCCCTGACTCAATGTTTAATCCAGAGGACCTACACGGATAAACACCCGTGCTAAGCTATAAAGCTTAGTGGGGAACAACTAATATATTTTCATGAACATTATTCATAAGCATGCAATTATAGTATATATACATAACATGTTAAAAGAATTATCAATTCAATGGATCATTAATATACATCATTAACTGTTTACATATTCCATTTGTCTTATTCCTTAGCCTGCTCAATTTTCTGTGGGAGTGGATAACGGGTACTGTAGATACCAAAGGTATCGAATCTGTGAATACCCGAAGGTATTAAATCTGTAGACCCATTGGGTCAGAACTATGGTCTCATATAGAGACAACTGTGGACTCATAAGAGTCAGACTATAGCAGCTGCAACTATAACCCTATAGGCATGCCTATCTATCCACAACCAAGTCTTTAAGTGCAGGCTTAATCCATTTACTTTTCATATCATGTGTAACTATAGCATTAATGAATGCAAGATATTTACTATCATGTAATGTTATTATATAACATAAAAGCAATCATATTTTAAGAAAGTATCTCATATATCATTTCATTTAGGGTAAGGAAGTTTACCTCTCAATAAAATAGGAACTCTTGAACTTTAGAAGGGTTTTCTTGTTATACCATATAAATTAGGATGACTTATAAGCTTGAAAGAAGATTAGACAAGAGTATATTTCAAAATGAGTCAAAAACATTTGGTTTTCAAAATACAGGGGAGGGTCACGGTTACTAACAATTCATGGTAACCGTGAGACCCCTCTTGTCATAAGGGTCACGGTTACCACCATTTTCATAGTAACCGTGAGATAGCATAGCTTTTCCTTCTGGACTCAAAGTTTATTACCTCACGGTTACCATGATATTGTAGTAACCGTGAAGTAATGCTACGAGTATGGGTCACGGTTACTAGGGAATCTTGGTAACCGTGAGCCATTGCATTCCTTCAGTCCAGAACTGAAAGTTTAGGCACCTCACGGTTACTATGATATTCATGGTAACCGTGAGCCCTAAACCGCCTTGAGACCGATTTCTAGTCTCAAGTTCTATGCCATTTTTAACCTGTAAAACAACATTTTCACGCAAAATGGCCTTCAACAAAGTTGTAGGCCTATATTTATAGTTTTCAAAACATCAAAAATCATCTCAATAGGACTTGTAAATCTTGAGATATTCCATAAAAACTACAAACTGTTCATAAAAGCACATTCACAACCCTAGTCAGAATTCAATCCCGATTTTCACTATCATGCAGTGAGAATCAGGTTTTGGTCTCTTCTAACAAAATCAAGGTTTATAAGTCTAGTTTCCATACCACTTTGAATTTCATCATTTAGATAACTATAGCTCAAGATATGAGCAAAAGTATACAGACTGATCAAGTGATCTTTAAGACAGTTTTTCATATTTTCAACTCAAACATGCATTTTATCAACTCTAATCCATCTTCAAGCTTATGGTCATCCACAAAATACATGGGAGAGACACTCAAGACCTCTCTCATGACAAAACACAAAACTTTACACATAAAGAAAACCCTAAGTTCCCATACCTTGTTTAAGCTTTCTCTTCTTCAACCTTGAAGAGTTTCCTTCCCCTTGCCTTTGCTTGGCTCTCCTTCTATAAACATAAGACAATTCTATGAAACACTAGCAAACTAATCCATGAATCACACATATGAAAGCTTAAGAGTGTTACCTTAAGTCCAAGACCAAGAAAATTCTTTCTCTTTTCTTACTCTAATTTAAAGAAAACCCTAGAGAGAGAGAGAGGATGAGAGAGAGGAGAGTTGGAGAAGATGAAGATGAGGAGTGTAAGCCAAGAGGTTTGGCCGGCCACTTCCACCAAAATATCCCCCTCCCATTCTCAACCATTGGCCCAAATGTCACACATTCATACTTTTGCACTTTGGTCCCTCAATTTCTTCTTATTTCAATTCTTACCCCAATTCTTTTACTTTGGTTTTTCAATTAAGTCCTCATACATGCAATTACACTTATTTAAACATGTATAACAATAATTAATTAATGATAATTCTTCTAGGGTACATGGAGGGGTATTACATCTCT
>JBBPFJ010000643.1:0-27693 GCA_037975025.1 Excoecaria agallocha
TAGACCTTGAATAAGCATGTATAAATGACTAAATAAATTATTGAACAATTATATAGCATGCTTACCTTGATGGCCGAATTTCATCCTAAAGAAAACTTAAGTGTATTTTGTGAAATTTGATGAATTTAAGCTTTTAAATGATACTAGAAATGAAATAATATGCTTAGAAATTTTTGTGGAATTTATTGAAATTAAATGAATATTTTAGAGAATATTTTCAATTATGTAAGTATTGAAAATATGGCATTTATATGAAATAAAATGCAAATTGATGAGAAAGTGAATGATTTTGGTGAATTATGGTAGAATAATTCACAATCTATGCGAAAGAATGAAAAGAAATGACTACGAGTAATTTCGAATGAAAAGAAATGATTACAAGCATTTTCGAGTAATGAAATAATGAAAAATGTAAAGTTTAATTGAAATTTTGATGAAATTGCGCCCTTAGAAATAGTCTGGCAGTAAAAACCTAGCTCAGGATATAATTGGCTAGCCATAGGGAGAAATGATTAATAAGGGTAAAATAGTAATTTGAAGACCTAACAAGGTCAATAAGATAAGATATTATGGTATAGGGACTAAACCGTAATTTTACCCAAAAGTAGTGAAATAATGAATAAATGATGAATAATGATGAAACTAATGTAAAGAAAATGAAAGTAAATGACTAAGATGGCAAAATCGTAATTATTAAGACAAAAGGGCATTTTTGGAATTTAGTAAAATGTTGAGGACTAAAAAGGAAATTAGTCAACCATTATGAAATAAATGAGGAAAAAGTGTAAATAATGTGAAAAACCACTGTTTTCACTTGAACGCGATGAAACATGATTAATTGTACTTACTTTGAAATTAATTGATTAAATAAAGCATATTAAAGGAATAATTATTGCAAAGAAAGTATTAGGATTGTTAGATACCACTGGGCATAGTTTATGCTCAGCATGTAGTTTTTACTGCATGCAGGTACAGCGCGGGAGGAGCAGTGATGCATAAAGTGGAAGAAAAGAACTTTTGTTATTATGTAAATTATGTAGACTTTGGCATGTATATAAATGACTGATATGTATAAATATTGGGATATGTAAAAGATATGTAATTAGATGTGTGTATAATTATATGATAACCCGTTTTGAATGATTGGATGTTTGATGGAGATTTTGGAGTAATGGAATGATTGTTATAGAAGTGTTGTGCCTCTGAGAGGCTGTGTTGTTTGATTTTTCAGGAGGCTAGTCAAATATAGCCGTTATAATGCCGAAATTTTATTAAGTGAATAGTAACCCGGGACAGTTATAGGTCATTGAATACCCAAAGAATTGGTAATATCGAATTTTGGTATTAATTAAATGTTAATTAAAAGAAAAAAAATTTTCGGGTTACTTGTACTGTTCCGTATAATCGGAGTGATAAGGGTGTTACAATTTCTTCTACTTATCTTCCTCTAATCAAGGAATAGAGGCTTAAATAATCTTTTAAGGAGGTAGAATACCACCTAGAATGCTTGGATTTAGAGAGAAAGAGAGAGAACTTAAAAAACTTAAGAGAAATGATGGTTATGATAGCTCAACCATAAGGGAGGGAGATGATGGCTAAAGGGATCGGGAGGGCTTGCCAAAAATCTCTCTCTCAACTTGATGGGTTTGGCTTTAGTTCAACCCAAAGCCCACTAATTTAGACCTAAAAGCCCAAAATCAAACCCAATATACCATTTTATATAATTCTCTCACTTTTCAAATCCAAATCATCCTAAATTTTATTCCATTATTCTTATCATATTTACAATATCTTGTACACAAAAATTCAGCCCAATTAAAGTCCGTTATTGGTTCTATTTAATCAGATTGATCCGATTTGATAATTACCAGTGTCATCAAAAAATTAATTTTTTATTGTCAAAATATTCGACACATCATTTTAGGCACCTCTGTAATTTATGATAATTTTTAGACTTCATTTACTTTTTTTAAAGGGTCGATTAAATCTAAGTCAACCTAGTTACTATTTAAATCGAATCGCTTTGTTTTTCGTATTTTTGACTTTTGGTGGCCTATTTGACCTCGATTTCACTTTAAATTTCAATCTCAGACTAACTATTATCAATATTTTCCACTGGTTGAATAAAATATTTTTTTTACCTTCGAGTGTACTTTCATCCATGAAGCATTGTTCATTATTGAAAAATACTATTCATAACTGATTCGGTGTTGATATCGTTACAATTCTCCCTAACTATAAAAAATTTCATCCTCAAAATTTATCTATATTGAAAAGCATAGGTTACTGTTGTCTTATATTAGCTTCAGGTTCCCATGTAGCTTCTTCCACATTATGATGGTGCCGTAATACCTTTATTAGTGGAACCTATTTATTTTTGAGTTGTCTGATCTCCCTAGCTAGGATTTTCACTGGTTTGTCTTTATAGGTCATATCGAATTGCACTTGAATTTCTTATGATGTGATCACATTGCTAGGTTCAAATCTATATCTTCGGAGCATAGACACGTGGAACACATCATGCATCTTCTCTAACTCGGATAGTAGCTTCAATCGATAAGCTACAGGATTCACTCGCTGAAATATCTCATAAGGGCCAATGAATCTTAGACTTAACTTGCCCTTCTTGCTAAATCTCAAAACCTTTTTCAACTGAGATACCTTTAGAAAAACTCTATCTCTGATCTGGAACTCTATATCTTTTCTCTTTAGGTTTGCATAGGATTTCTAGCAATCCATGGCTTCTTTCAATCTACGTTTGATTACCCACACTTTCTCTTCTAAGTCACGTATCCAGTCGGATCCTAACAGTTTCTTTTCACTCAGTTTTGTCCAACACAAAGGAGTTCTGCATTTTCTTCTATATAAAGCTTCAAAAGGAGCCATCTTTATGTTGGATTGGTAGCTATTGTTGTAAGCAAACTCTGTTAAAGATAAGTACTTTTTCCAACTGCTACCAAACTCTAGTATATAGCATCGAAATATGTCTTCCAATATCTGAATCACCTGTTCTGACTAACCATCTATCTGAGAGTGAAATGTTATACTATAATAGAGCCTTGTACCCAGAGCTTATTGCAGAATTTTTTAGAAATGGGAAGTAAATCTAGAATCCTTATAAAAAATAATGGATGATTCTGCCTGCTTGGTCAAAGGATAATCCATTCGTTGGCAAGAAATGAGTAAATTTGGTGAGTCTGTCAATGATCACCGAAATAGCATTATGTTTCCTTTGAGTCACGGGTAATTTAGTTACAAAATTCATAATCACCCTATCCCATTTTCACTCTGGTATCAAAATGGGATGAAGCAATCCTAAAGAAACCTGGTACTTTACTTTCACTTGTTGACATATTAGGCATTTATTAATAAATTCTATCACATATTTTTTCATTCATGGCCACCAATAATAGGCTTTCAAATCCTGGTACATCTGTTACCTTAAGGATGCATGGCATAACTGCTATGGTAAGCTTTGGTAAGGATGTTTTTCTTTATTTCCTCCCAATTCGGAAAATAAAATTTTTTCTTGTAGCCAAGGCTTGCATCATCATTCAAGGAATAGTCTCCTTCACTGTTGTCTTTTAGCTTGTTCATAATGGCTATCAATCAGTCATCCTACTTCTGAGCCATTTTTACCTGATACACAAAGTCAGGTTTCACTTGCATTTAAGCTAATATTACCCCATCTAGAGCCAAACTTAAACTAACATTTATAACCCAAAGAGGTGCAAACATTACTTTTATTAGCCAAGTACACTTTTCAATCACTTATATATATTCATTTAAAAGCATTTACATTACTTGACATGAATATTCTGCTAAGTACATTAGCCACTACATTAGCTTTTCCTGGATGGTAGTCAATAAAGCAATTATAATCTATGATCAATTTCATCCAGCGTCACTATCTGAGGTTGAGTTCCCTCTGAGTAATCAGATATTTCAAACTCTTGTGATCTGAGTAAATATAGCATCTTTCTCCATACATATAATACCTCTAAATCTTCAAAGCAAAGACTATTGTTGCTAGCTCTAGATCATGAGTGTGATAGTTTTTCTCATGAGTCTTAAGCTATCAGGAGGCATAAGCAATCACTTTGCCTTCCTACATCAGTACACAGCCTAAATCATTTCTGGAGGCATCACTGTAGATCACAAAATCCTTGCCTGACTCGGGTTGAGTAAGAATGGGAGCTTTTGTTTGCATACCTTTAAGCTTTTCAAAACATTCTTGGCATATGTCAATCCATACAAATATAGTATGCTTCTGCAACAGTCAAGTCAAAGGAACTGTAATGGTGGAGAAATCCTTTATGAATCTCCTATAGTATCCAACTAAACCCTGGAAACTCCTCACTTCAGTAACATTCTTAGGTGGCTTCCACTAAAGAATCACTTAAATCTTTGAAGGATTCACCTTTATTCCTTTAGTAGATACTACATGATCTAAAAAGGATACTTTATTCAGCCAAAAATCACATTTGCTGAACTTTTCATACAATTGCTTTTCCCTTAATGTCTGCAAAACAATCCTCAGATGCTTGTCATACTCTTCCGGTGTCTTGGACAGGATGTCATCGATAAAGACCACCACTAACTGATCCAAATAAGGACAAAAAACCCTATTCATCAAATCCATAAAGGCAGCTGGGGCATTTGTGAGACCAAATGGCCTGACCAGGTGTTAGTGTAAACCCTAGGCCCAATGCATTATTATAAAACACTTAAATTAATAAATGAGGCATTTGTTTTATCTATTATATTCCTGTGCATATCAATTGATAGAACTATCCAAGAATGTTGTTTCAGTTTAAGTTTTCATATGTGAGGCATATGGTTGTAAGACCTTAAAATAAATGAGACTTTATTCTAAATATCCCTAGTCAGTTATTGTTATGGGAATAACAAATGAATTAAGACTAGTATGCTCTCTCTGATAATTTGAGTTCTGTCTTATAGATCATAAGGATTGGAGTGTCAATCAGAGATCATAGATACATGTTTAGAACATGGTATCTGGATTTGATCCGTTCATGAAAATACTACATGGTTCAAGTCATAAGTGTTTCTCATGTGCAAGTTTTGCATTGGAGTTCTTGGACCTAAAATCTCTATGAAACTCTTTATGAATTACTGTGTACTTTGACATACACCTAACGTGTTCGTAACAGGGTGACAAGTATGGGTATGCTTGGGTATGCACTGATCCATGTTAGAGAGCATAAGAGAAGTAAAGGGATTACCCCTCTCAATAAGAGAGAAAATATCGCCGGGCACTTGATTAGTGAACTGAGAAGTGTATGGTCATACCGAGATGAAATAATGAGTAATCATTATTTATCTGAGAGTTCAGTGTCATTGGAATATCAAAAAAAGAATTAGTATATATAAGGATGACCGATTTCATGCCTTATATTAATTCTGATATTTAAGTGTAAGGGACTATGCAAAATTGCATTAGGTCACTAAATGCCATTTGCATTTTCATTTAATTTGGAATGCTATAATATCTTACTAGAGAATATATATAGCCTTTGAATTAATTTATTAATTCATTGCCAATATTAAATGGACCTATAGGATCGCACACAAAGCATTGGGCTTAAAATATTTAAATAGTGGATTGAGAATTAATTTGGAATTTTATTTAAAGTCAAATTAATGTATGCAATGGGTAAACAGATTTTTGCCTTAAACAGCTTGTTGTTTTAGGCAAATCTGTTAAATATTTTTTTTTTACCTAAAACAGCAAATCTGTTAAGCTGTTATTTTGCCTTAGGCAAATCTGTTCAGCTAAGGTTTTTGCCTTAAACAACTAGTTATTTAAGGCAAATCTATTGAACTGTTATTTTCCCTTAAACAGCTAGCTATTTAAGGCAAATCTGTTAACAGTTGTTACACGAGAGAAATTTATTGGCATGTGCTAGTTTTAATTTTAATTAATTAATTATTTATGTATAATTAAGTTAATTTAGTATTAAATCATAAATTATATTTAATCAAAATATAATACTTGAAAGGGAATTAATGTGGCCAAAATTCAAGATAGAAATCCTAGTTGAATTCAGCAACCAATTGATTCCAAAATAAGTAAGTTTATTTTGATTAAATGACTATTGCCATTTAAATTTGAAGCTTAATAGAGTTTGAATTAATTTAAATCACTTAATTAGGAAGTGATAGAGGCTGAAAATATTCCTAATTCTAAGGAATTTCGGATTACCTATCTTTCCTAGATTAATGATATAAATTAATTAATTCTATTTTTGACCTAAGTGATAATTATCTCCGCTAGTGCTACCACTCTCAAGAGAAAGAATTATTTCTTCATCTCTTGTGTTCTTGGGCAGTAATAGAAACCTAAAGGAAGAACAAGATTAAATCTTGTGGCTTTAAACCATTCCCATTGCCGAATACACAATCATAGAGCTAGCACTCTTGATTTTAAGCTATCTTTGCAAGTGTGTGTGAGCATAGAGTGGTGTGGCGTAAAGGCTGCTCCTTTAGCATTGGTGTTCCACATCTAAAGCATATAAGTTCATCCTATTTGCTGGTCATCATCAAAATTAAGATTTGAAGTGCATCTAAAATTGTAAGTTTTAAAATCCTAAAATTGCATGTTTTCGATTCTTATTGTGGATTGCGTGGTATGTATGATCAATAATTTTTATTTTTCCGCTGCGTGATCATCATTGATATGCCATGTGATATCCCTTCACCAGGAACTCATAATGGCCAAACCTAGTGCAAAAAGCAGTTTTGGGCACATCTATTTCTTTCACTGCAATCTGGTAATAACCCCATCTTAGATCAATCTTTGAGAATACACCTTGTGTCTTCAACTGATCAAACAAGTCTTCAATGCGAGGAAAGGGGTATTTGTTCTTAATAGTCACCTTATTTAACTGCCTGTAGTCAATGCATAACTGAAGTATCTTATCTTTCTTTTTCACAAGCAAGACTGGTGCTCCCCACGGAGAAATATTGGGCCTAATAAATCCCTTATCAAGAAGTTCCTGTAACTAAATCTTCAGTTCTTTCAATTCTATTGGAGCCATTCTGTAAGGAGCAATGGATATTGGAGCAGTGCTTGGAGTAGGATCAATGGAGAATTCCACTTCTCTGTCAGGTGGTAAACCAAGCAACTCATCTGGGAACACATCAAGGAACTCTCTGATAGCAAGCACTTTTGACACCTTTGGACTATCTCTTTTTGCCTCCAATGCATAACAAAAGTAAGCTATGCACCCTTTTCTAATCAGTATTTTAGCAAATTTAACAGATAACACATCAAATAAGAAGTTTGTTCTCACATCTACAACTGTGATTTCCTGACCCTCTTCAAGCTTCAAAGTGACCCTCGTTCTTTTGCAATCGATTGTAGCTTGGTGGATGGATAACCAATCCATCCCTAAAATCACATCGAACTCATAAAATGACAGTTCAATCAAATTTACTAGGTATACATGACCTTGGGCACTAATAGGACATTGTCTATTTCTTTGTTCACCACAACACTATATCCCAGAGGATTACTCATCAAGATATCCTGGTCTAAGCATATACCTCTTATCCCTTTACCCCATGCTAAATCAATGCTAATATAGGAATGAGTAGAACCAGGATCCATCAAAGCATATATTGAATTAGATAATAAGATAAATTTACCTACTATCACATCTGGAGCATCCTCATCCTCTCTGGCTCTAACTGTATAGGTTTGACCTCCAGCTCGCCTTTGTTCCTGGGATGACTACCCAACTGGTCTAGATGCTGAAGTGATAAAGGTAGCTCCCATACCTTAACCTCTTAGTGCAGAACACCCAGTACCTGGGATTGGTGATATGGCCGAAGTAGTCTGCACTCTAGGATAGTCTCTAATCTGATGATCTCTAGAGTCACACCTAAAGCATGCTCCAATCAAATACCTACACTCCCCAGGATGGACTTTACCACCATGATCACAGGCTACTACTATCTCACTATCCCTATCTTAAGGTGTACTAGCTGCTTATGCAACTAGGGCCCTGCCACGGGGTGCACTACCCAATCTTTGGCCTAAAGTAACTAGTGAACGACCTTGAGGTGCTGGAGATCCCCTGGACTTCTTACCCTATCATCTTTTTCCACTGAATTATCCTTATTTTCTTTTTTGTTGAAATCGGGACTTCCTATCAGCTTTTTCTATCTGAATGGTTTCTAATTTAATTGCAGCCTCAACCATGACCTTCAAATTAGGGTACTTTTGAATTCCAATGATATGTCTGAGCTCTGTATGTAGTCCCTTTTCAAATCTCTGATATAATTTTTCTTCTATGGATTGACTCTCATTTAGATAGGCACTCAGTGCTCAAACTCGCGCTCATATTCTGCCATTGATTTATTCCCTTATTTCAGCCTCTAGAAGGCATTGTGTATAACTGCCTTGTACTCTGACCTAATGTACTTTTTTTTCAAATTGAGACATAAAGAATCTCTAATTTAATTGGTCTACTGGGGTATGCCTCCTGACTGAATCCTACCAGATAAAAGTGGATCACTGAAGTAAAGCCTCAATACCTTTAAATTTTTCTTCCAGTGGGCTATTTGTGATTTTAAACAATATTTTTTTATCTAGAAAATCCATTATTTTGCCTGGTCAAGTGTTAGTGGGCCATGCCCATTAAAGTCCTTAACTCCTAACCATTTTAACTGCTTTAGAATAGGTTTTCTTCTAGGTGGAGCTGGTGGCTATAGCTGTACTGTTGCCTTAAATAACTGTGCCTGACCTGCCTGCAGCCTCTGCTGAATGTAGTCAGCCATTAGATTAAGAAAATCCAACTTTGGGGTGGAGGTGGTACTACTGGTGAAAAAGCCTGCTGTTGTGGGACCTCCTACTGTCCAGTGCCTATGAAAGCCCCACTTTCACCATCCCTCACCTATTTATCTCTATCGGATGACATCTTTTCACTATAGAGTAAAAAGGAGCAAGTACACATTAGATTCCAAAGCACCTTCCACTGATAATTGGCACATATATACAGATAAATCAATCACTTAATCCAACTTCAATCTTAAAATCACCTAAACCATTACTATGATACCACAAAATGCAACACCTTACTATTGTAGTCCTATGGATTTAAGCGATTAGCTGAATTTTTTTCCTTTTCTTATCTTAAAAATCATACACTTGACTAAATAATCCATTAATTACCAATTCTTATCCATTAATCATGTTAACTAATCCAACTTGTCGCATACTTATAATTATCCAATTCCACTATTCATTTTACAAAAATTCGGCAATATAACTACTATAAACTATCTAGCCACCCTGAAAAATAGATAATTTTACAGCCCCTTAAGGACATAATAGTATACAAATAGAATATACATTCATTCCATCATTCATTCTCAATTTCCATTTCAGATCATTATTCATATCACTCCCTGCTAAATATATATTTACACATATACACATACAATACTGTTTATATACAAATTACTCCTTACTTCAAATCAAGCTAAATAAATATATACATGCCAGACCAAAAAAATATTTTTATTGTCTCTTTTCCTTCAAAATTGCTCTTAATGTGTACTATTGCTCCACACTATCATTGGTACCTGCACGCAGTAAATTCTACATGCTGAGCATTAAATATGCCCAGTGATGACTAAAAATTATATTATTTTTCAAACAAACATAATTGCATTAATTATGCAAAATCATCAATTTTCCTTATAAAAAATATAATTTTCACAGTTCTAACAGTCAATTCAATTCAATGCCAAAACTTTGATAAACTTTTCAATCAAGTTCTTTATTTTTCACTTTATTATAAAATTACCCTTTTTACACACTAATTACAAAATTACCACTAGTTTGCTTATTTTCACTTCACATTCGATTATTGGCTTACAAAATTTTCAATTGGTCCTTATTTTAACTTTTTATGTAAAGTTATATTTTAGTCCCTTCACTTCTTAAAAGTTCATTTTTGAACTCTTTAATCACTAAATTAACATTTTACCCTTTTTATTCATTTCTCTATCACTTTTACTTATTACATATAATATTAGGGAAATTACAGTTTTTGCCTAAACTTTTTATTTCTTTTAAATTAGGTCTTTTTTATTCTAAACTTTATTTTAGCTTTCTTTTTTCACTTTTAACTTATTTTTATTATTATGCCCCTAGTACAATCCTAGTAGAAATTCTCAAATAAGATATATGGGATGTGGATCCCATAGAACCATAATACATATTGCGAAATGATCCCAAATGACCATTTCTCACATAACAGAGTACAGAATAGAGTAGATACTATGAGAGATCAGTCTGATCCTAGCATAGTAAAGCAAGTTTTCATGACTTGTATTGCGGTATAGGTATTCCCATGCCTAGCCAATTATATCCTTAGCTAGATTTTGGCCGCCTGACTATTACTAAAGGCAAAATTCACTTACATTTCACTTCACTTTTCAGATTTTTAATAGTTTCAGTAGCTTTTGCATTACAGTAAGTCTGTCAGTCAATTTTTTCATTTATTTTTGCACAGTTTGTGAATTATTTCACAATAATTCATCATTTTTACTTATTTTATGAATTATTTCACAATAATTCTTCTAATTTAGGCCCAAAAGCCCAAAATCTACTAATTTAGGCCCAAAATCTCTATCTCGATACAAGTAGATTTTGGCTAGGCATGGGGATACCTATACCATGATACAAGTAGATTTTAGGCCCAAAAACCCAAAATCTACTAATTTAGGCCTAAAATTATTACTAATTTAGGCCCAAAAGCCCAAAATCTACTAATTTAGGCCCAAAAGCCCAAAATCAAGCATAATATGCCATTTTCTATAATTTTCTCACTTTTCAAACCCAAATCACCCAAAATTTTATTCCATCATTCTTATCATATTTAAAATAGGCTACACACAAAATTTTAGCCCAATCGGAGTTCATTACTGGTTTGATTCAATCAGATCGGTCCGATTCGATAATTATTGGTGTCATCGAAAAATTAATGTTTTTATAGTCAAAATATTCTACACATCATTTTAGGCACCTTTGCAATTTTTGGCATTTTTTATATCTTATTTGCTATTTTTAAAGGTTCGGTCAAATCTAGATCAATCTAATTACTATTTAAACCGAACCACTTCTTTTTCATGTTTTTGACTTTTGCTAGCCTATTTGACCTAGATTTCACTTTAAATTTCAATCTTGAACCAATCGTGATTAATATTTTTTGATAGTCAAATAAAATATATTTCATCTCTTTGTGTACTTTTTACCTCGGAAAAACTATTCACTATTGGAAAATACTATTCACAGCTGATCCGATGTTGAGGTCGTTACATCAATTGTTAATCTTTTAGAAATTATTATGAAAAATTACATATTCAACTCCGCTTCACATCGGTTTTTCATGTGCAATCAAATGACATGATCGAGGTGACCAACATGGCCATTTTGATGGGATTAAAGAAAAGATTAATGAAGGCTTTTTGGTGGAAGAGCTGAACAATGTACTTTGGGCATGCCAAACATCTCCTCGTTCGATCATAGGTGTAATGCCTTTTTCTTTAACTTATAGAGTTGAAAAGGTTATTCCATGTGAGAATTGGATGCTGAATATAAGAATCGAGTAGTATATCAAAGAAATAAACAAAGATATGTTATCGCACCATTTAGACATACTGGAAGAAAAGAGGGAGCATACATAGTATCGAGTTGTTGTGTACAAATAACGCATGACATCATATCATGATCATAAATTAAGGCCCAGAATGTTGCTTGTAGGTGAACTCGTCCTTAAAAAAGCCATTGAGATGCAAACTGCGGCAATCGCAATAAACTAAGTCCTAATTGGATTGGGCCATTCAAAGTACATACAGTAATAACCTTCGGGGCTTATCGCTTTAAGGACATTTTTGGAAAGATTTTACCGCACTTTTGGAACATTTCTAACTTAAATAAATACTACCAGTAATGTTTAGCTCAGTTCGGTAATTTTGCCAAGAGCATTTTTTGTTGTTTTTAGCTCAATTCGACATTTTTTCCAGGAGATTTTTTGGTTGTTTTTAGCTCAGTTTGGTAGTTTCATTGAAAGTATTTTTTTATTATTTTTAGCTTAGATTGATAATTTCGGCAAGAGCAACTTTAATGTTTTTAGCTTAGTTCGGCAGTTTTCTCCAAGAGCATTATTTCTACTTCCTACTCAAACTTGGTAATGTTTTTTATGTTAAAGCTCAACTCAGTAGCATAAGCCATGAGCATATTCATTACAAGACTTTTAATTTGCCTTAACCCTTTATTAGTTTACTGTCCAAATTGAAGCTTCACGTTTTAGCTCAACATATTACTAATTATAAATTATAACTCAATTTATCAGTATTACTTAATCAATTTGTTTGTATAAGGGTTAAAAGCAAAAATGAGTTAAAAAATACAGTTCAAAGATAGAAGATAAAGGAAAACTATGAAAATTCCATTAACAATGCTCATCAACAACGTATTGTCCAACATCGACTATTTAGTAAAAGAAAATCCTAACTACTTTGCATCTAGCTTTACCTTTTCCATCCAGGCAAAATCTTCATTAGGATATTTCTCTTTCATAGCATTTATGAGCTTAATGTCGTAGGAGATGCATTTGTTAACTGCCACATCAAAGGTTTGATCCTTGAGTTCAACATATTTTTTCTCAAGATCAACATAAGTCTTCTCAAGACTAGCTTTATCAGCTCGAACTTTCTCCAATTTGGCCTTAAAAGCCTAATTCGGCAATTTTGCTAGGAGCAATTTTAATATTTTTAGCTTAGCTCGACAGTTTTCACCAGGAGCATTATTTTTACTTCCTGCACAAACTTAGCATTATTTTTTATGTTAAAGCTCAACTCAGTCGCATAAGCCATGATCATATTCATTATAAGACTTTTAATTTGCCTTGGCCTTTTATTAGTTTATTGTCCAAATTGAAGCTCAACGTTTTAGCTTAACATACTACTAATGATAAATTATAACTCAATTTATCAATATTACTTAATCAATTTGTTTGTATAAGGGTTAAAAGCAAAAATGAGTTAAAAAATACAGTTTAAAGATAGAAGATAAATGAAAACTATGAAAATTTCATTAACAATGCTCATTAACAATGCATTGGCCAACATTGACTATTACGATAAAAGAAAATCCTAACTACTCTTCATGTAGCTTTACCTCTTCCATCTAGGCAAAATTTTCGTTAGCATATTTCTCTTTCATATCATTTATGAGCTTAGTATCATAGGAGATGCACTTGTCAGCCACCACATCAAAGGTTTGATCCTTGAGTTCAACATATTTTTTCATAAGATCGGCATAAGTTTTCTTAAGACTGGCTTTATCAGCTCAAACTTTCTCCAATTTGACCTCGAAAGCCTAATGTCCCTCTTTCTCTTTGTTAAATGGAGCTTCCACCCTAGTTACCTTTTGAGCAGCCCCCTCAGTTGCTTTGCTTTTGGCTTTTATTACCTCCTTAACCTTGGCCTTAGCTTCATTAGCTTTCTTTGTCAAGCTAGAGAATGCATACTCGGCCTCTTCGAGCTTTTTCTTCAGATCAACCAGGGTCTTTTTCTTCTCTCTTAACAAGCCCAATAGCCTGCTCATTTTGCTAATGATGGCATTTGACATAATATAGTTCTGCATAAAGGGCAATGTTAGTAAAAAAAGAAGAAAGAAAAAAAGGAAGCTTGAAAATCATACCTTGACTAGATGCCTTTGAATAACAACAAATAGGTGATCAATAGAGATATTAAACAGAGATGTCACCTTATTTGTTATACAGGAAAAAAGGTGAAAAAAGCTTGTGAACTCAAGATTACTTGAGCAGTAGCCTCGAGGGTATTTCATTCCATTCGAGGGTGGAGAGGGTGATCCCACTTGTAGTGTTGGCAATAGTAGGTTTGAGCAGAAGAACTATAGGTCTGACTAAGGGAGGTGGATTAGCTGGTGAAGATATGGGCAAGGTGATGTGGAACCCCATAGCTAACAAGCTACAAACCCACATGCACATTTTGATAACAAAAATGCGCCAAGATAAAAAAAAAAACCTCCCTAATGAACCTAAGAGTAACTATGCTCAAGAACACATATAATTGGGATAATAAGAACAGGAAAAAGCCATAAACAATTGTTTGATAAGTTAATCTAGTTATTGATGCAATTAAAAAGAAAAAACAAAGCTTTTTTGAAGAGAAATCTCTCAAATCATTTTTATTCACTAATCTCCCTTTTACATGGCTAAAAGATAGTATTTATACTTTTAACTAGTCCTAAACCCTAAGGAAATAGGTATACATAAGTCCAATAGGTTTAAAAGACCAAATCCTACCTAAAATAGGCTAAAAAAATACTTAAAATCCAACTAAAGTAAAATGACGAGTTGGTCTTGTTTTAGAAAGGCCCAAGTATCTTACATAAGAAAATGAGCCTTAATTAAGCTCCTAAAGTCACATGACTTTTAATAAAGTCACATGTCTCACTTAAATAAAAGCTTAATTGTGTTAAATAGGCCCACACTAATTAACTATGAACACAAAATCCCTATTACATAAATATCACATGCTATGCACATGTCTTTCACTTGCACATGCCCCGCATATGACTTGCACATGTTGCACATAACTTGTACATGTTGTTCCAAGGCTTGAATCTTCATTTAGGCTATATTAAACCCACAAGGATTCCTTTATCTTCACTTTAGGCTTCCCTTTGTAGGGAATTGATCAAAAGGCTTGACTATGTACTTTAAGCCCATAATTGAAAGTAAATCACCAAATTTGCCTTATATAAATTAGAGCATGCCCCAATGATATTTGGACTTTATATTTATATTTTTTAACTCCATTTAGACCCATTTGAATGACATAAGATTGCCCCTCTTCAATGGTATAAGATAGCCCTCTTGGATCCGTATCATTCCCTCCTTCTTCAAAAAAAGATTCATCCTCGAATCTTGACCTTATTCATGTTAGGAATTAAAGCTTTTTGAACTAATTCATATTCAAAGTTATCCTTTTGGATTGGTGGAAATAGTAAGAAAGCCTCCTCATGGACTTTTTCATCTCTACCCTGCACATTAACAACAAAAAAACTAGGTAAAATAATGTTAGTTATAGGTGGTTCATGTGGAACTAAATCACTATCCTCTTCCACCTATAAAACAACCTCATTCACCTTATCCACCTTCTTAACCACATTCTCCACATCTTTAACTTTACTCAAAACCTTTTTTTCTCAACAAGCTCATCAACAACACCCTTTTTATGGTCTTGAGTAACCGCAACATCCTTTACTTTTTTAACCTCACTACTTTCACACTTATGTGTCAAATAATTAAGGAGTTGCTCAAAAGCATCTTTTATTCCTTTGGTTACATCTTATTTTGTTTTTCCTCTTTTCGTTGTTTCTAGTTTCTTCTCTCCTCTTTAATTCTAGCCTCCTTCTTTCTCCAATTCTCTTCTTCTGTTGTTTCTCACAATGATAAAAAAAATTTCTCTTCTCCAAGCATAACTCATATAGCTCTTAATCTAATGAATCAATCTCCTTCTTAATAATCCAATATCTTATAGAGTCGTACTCTCTTCCTTCTTCCAACTTTCCTTCCCACCTTTGGATGTACTCCTCTAAAAATCTAATCTCTCCATTAAGATATTTGAGATACGATTTCTCCTTAACTTTTTCTTTCTCTATTTTAATTTCTTTCTTGGTATACATAGCTCCTTGTTGTAGAAAAAATGTTAGTAAAACAAGAAGGTAAAATTTTCTCACAATTCTCCCTCACATGTTTTACTCCTTAAAAATTAGCTTTTTCCACTCAAAAGTGTTTAAACACTCAAATCAGTCTTTTTTCCACTCAATTTATTTCTTGATAATTGCATTTTAGAACCAAATAACCAATCAAAATTGCAAATAACATTTTAGAAATAAGGAAAAAAAATATAACAATGATAGACAGCTAGAAATCTAGAAGGAAGACTCAATAAGTATGAATTTAGCACACGGATAATAATTGTGCACTATGTGACTATGTATTATTGTTAGAGTATAAGAACAAGTAAATAACACTTTAATAATGTAAAAGGAACAAAAACAAGCTTAAAACAAAGAATGAAGCAATAAGAATTAAGAAAATGACAATATGGTTAAAATATGTGAATTTGATCCACTACAAGTTGAACCAAATATAGAACCTAATTATTCTACCCAAATAAAACAATAAAATATCAAAGATAACTAATTACACTATATATGGTAGATTTCATGCAAAACAAATCAATTTAGAGCCAATTTGCTCACTAAGCCGAACGGTGTAATAAGCTTGATTAGTGTGTCAAGTTGTGTGCAAAATTATGGCAAAAAGGTGGAAAATTAATGGCAAAAGGATGGCAAAAGGGTCGTAAAATGATAGCAAAATGATACAAAAAATGATGGCAAATGATACAAAAAATAATGGCAAATGATAGCAAAAATAATACCAAAAATGGTTGGACAAATGATGGCAAATGATACCAAAATGCTGGCAATAATTGATAAATAATGGTATCTAAAATGATGGTAATGATTGATAATAAATGGTAGCACAAATGGTGGCACAATGATTGCAAAGTAAAATCCTTGTCTAAATTGAATTAGGATTGTGATACCAATTCAAATATGGATTATGATTTTTGAAAGCCTAAACCCAAAGCAATCAAGATTGATTTTTCCTACTTCTTAAAGGATTCCAACTTGTGTTTAGAATCGGATTAATTGCTGCCCCTAATCCTAAAACAAAAAGGATTAACTTTTCCACCTATTAAAGGATGTATATTTTCTCTTTGGCTATTTAATCTGTCCTGGCCCAATTATTTTCTAATTCTTTTCTTCTTCTATCTTTCTTATATTTTTTTTCATTTTTTCTTTTCTCTTTTTTTGAATGAACAGTATCGTGAACATTGTTTGAGCATTAACAATGAACAGTATATGAATAATAACGATGAACAGTACCTATGATTTTTTCCTATCTTTTTTTTATTTTTTATATAAATAAAATAACAACTAATCTAAAGTTACTAGGATTCGGTTTTCAATCCAATGGTGTTCAAAGTTTAAGATTCGATTTCTAAGGCTTTTCAAAGAATTCAAGGAAAAAAATGTAAGAACAAAGATAGAATAAAATCACACAAAGCATATAAAAATCAGAATGTTTAACAACACCAAATGACATAAAAGAATTTTTTTATAGGAATCAAGGAATTGAAAACATAAACCTAATACTAAGATAAATAGGAATTTACCTTAACTTTAGCTCTGATACCAAATGATGCGGAACGCAATAGCCAACAAGCTACAAACCCACACGCACACATTGGTAACAAAAATGCAACAAGACAAAAATCCTCCCTAATGAACCCAATAGCAACTTGTGTTCAAGAACCCATATCATTGGGATAATAAGAGCAAAAGAATGCCGCAAGCAATTGTTTGATAAGTTAGTCTAGTTTTTGATGCAGTTAAGAAGAAAGAACTAAGCTTTCTTGAAGAGAAATCTCTCAACTCATTTTCATTCCCCAATCTCCCTTATACATGGCTAAAAAAGAGTATTTATACTCTTAAATAGTCATAAACCCTAAGGAAATGGGTATACATAAGCCTAATAGATTTAAAAGATTAAATTCTATTTAAAATAGGCTAAAACAACTACTTAAAATTCAACTAAAGTAAAGTAACGAGTTGGGCTTGTTTTAGATAGGCCTAAGTGTCTTACTTAAGAAAGTAAGCCTTAATTAAGCTACTTAAGTCACATGACTTTTAATAAAGTCACATGTCTCATTTAAATAAAATCCCAATTGTTTTAAATAGGCCCAAACTAATTAACCGTGAATACAAAAGCCCTATTACATAAATATCACATGCTTTGCACATGTCTTCCACTTGCACATGCCCTACACATGACTTGCACATGTCGCACATGACTTGTATATGTTCTTCCGAGGCTTAAATCTTCATTTAGGCTATTTTAAACCCACAAGGCTTCCTTTATCTTCACTTTAGGCTTTCTTTTATGGGATATTGATCTAAAGGCTTAACTTTGTACTTTAAGCCCATACTTGAAAGTAAAGCACCAAATCTGCCTCATATAAATTGGAGCATGCCCCAATGATGTATGGATCTTATATTTATATTTTTGAACACCATTTAAACCCATTTGAATGGCATAAGGTTGCCCCTCTTCAATGGCACAAGATAGCCCTCTTAGATTCGTATCATGAGGTATTGGATACTGTTATGGCATTAGAAGAAATGTTGGTTTGGAGGCTAGTATTAGGAATATTTGACGAAAGACCCTTAAAAGCAGCCACAGAAGTGATTAGAGCCTGGCTAGCCATGGCAGGAGTTAGTGCTATATTTGCTTGAGCCGAGCTCTACCTAATCTTGGCTCTTTTCTCCTTTATTTTCTCACTCAAGGACTACTTACCCACTCTCTTCATAACTGTAAAATAAAAACAAAATGAGAAAAAATTAGATTATATTTTAACATAATAGAAAATGATTACATCATTTCTTATTTTGATCTATTTGAGATGAGAAAGGGTCTAAGACCCTATAGATATCAAGTTATTTTTTACAAGCTCTCTCCACCAATCCAAGGTTTTTTTCTTCTTCCTTGGTTAGCAACAAAAAGTTTTCATTCCTACTGACAAATGGCCCTTAGGAAGTTTGGATAGAGAAGTCATGCTAGTTCTCCAAAATGAAGAAATGGTCTTTCCAGTTATTTAATGAGTCTGGCTTTCTTGGAAAAATGCCATATTCAGCTCAAGCTTGGATATAATTATGGTCTTTCATCATTACTCGGAGTCCAACCATATGGGTTACTCTAAATAGCCAAATTGTTAGATCAATATCCTATTCGGATGCCTAGATTTGCAAATCTATTAGAGTAAGCCAAGCGTTAGGGTAGAGCTAATTTATGGTGTGGTTGTAGTATTTTAAGAATGACACCTCGAATTGGGTTAGAGCAATAATGACTCTGGCTTGAAAATCAGCCTCATAAAGAACCAATTTTTTTCTTATCATTAAAATTAGTGTCTACTTGGATATGAGAGTTTGGAGCTAATAGAACATATTGGTTTGATATCCTTAATTTCATCCTCAAATGGGGGAGGTCATTAATTTGGATGGACGAGCTCATTTTTAAAACTTATGGATTGGCTCTCGGTTTCCTTTTTAGTTTGGGTCTATTTTGAACCTGAGCTTGGGATACTGAAATCTCTATCCGAGCATTTTCTAAGGACACATTGTTGGGTTGGAGTTTGAAACATTGGAAATTCTATTGGTTCACTATCTGAAGATGGACTATAGGCATAATTGCTTAGTGTGCTATCATTGAAAAGACCCTTCTGGAATCCTAATATCGTTAGAACCTAATGACCCACTCATTTTGGGAAATGAATAAACTAGAAAATAAAAATGAAAGAATGAAAGAGAAGATCTACGTTACTAACCTACAAGAATGGACAAAAAAATTGGGAAAAAGTTGGAGAATATAAGAACACAGAAAAATAAAGGAGAGGAGCAGAGTAAAGCAGGATAGGGAAATGAAATTGCAAAACAAGAAAGGTACAAAAGAGGAAATGAGAAATGCTTTAATAGGAGAACAAGGCCATTAGATGGAGGATGCATGTATGGTTAAGATGCATTTATGAGTGATAGTTTAATTCCATTAATGGTGTTGTATGAGACTCGAAGAGTTATTATTATTATAGTTGTCATCATTACAAAGATCGAAGGGACTCCCTCTTAGACATTATTACTACGAGGATCAAAGAGATACCTCATTTAAGGCAAGTGTCAGACCTGTCGAGGCCCAAGCATTCAAATCATTTCCATAACATAAATGTCTTATACCTCTAAGAGGACTTATGATAATCAAACTGGGTAATTGAACTCCCTTAAGTAGCCTGATACTCAGGTCCTTTGGTTATCTCAAATCTGAACTAATACCCCAGCGGTGTCGTTTTAAGGAGTCATGCTTGGATAAAGACTCGTAAGTTATCTGAAGAGAGTAGGACATTTATTCCAAAAATCTAGCTTAGTTTCCTAATAAAACTATTTATTTTTCTCAATGAGAATCCTATGAACACTAGGAATCCTAACAAAAATAGGACTCTTATCCCTATAAATAAGCAAGGTATTAGGTATTTTTCTCTCTCTTAGTTAATTTAAGTTTGAAAAATTTTTCTCAAATACTTTACTGACTTAACAGTCTAATATTTCCCTCGTTAGAAACCCCATCGGAGTTCCTTATTTTTAGGTACCTTGGAAGTCTTGAAAAATATTGTTATTCAAGTTGGACCTAGGTGATAGCCCAATAAAATCGTACTATTATCAATACACATATAAATGTCTATCAATATTAGATAACCTATCTAATGCCATTTTTTGAAACATTGATATGAAACAAAATGTGATCTACATCAATACATGGCTTACTACAAAATAAATTATAACCAAGAATGTAACTAGAAATATAATTGCCTAAATTAACAATTGATGGGATATTTTCTTTCTTGAAAAATCTTACATACAACTTCTATAAAATTATATCAAAAGAGTTATTTATTGTCATAAAATTGATAGCTAGATGTTCTGAATACTTCCCAACAAAAAATGGCATTTATTGCTATATAAAAAATCTAAGAAAATATAAATCAAACAAAAATAAAAACACATAACATACCGAATTTGAGAGAAATTGACCATAAAAATACAATGCATGAAACCATATCTTCTGACTAATAGTGTTTACTTCAAAGTAAAATGCTAGTGAAATCTCATCATCTTCTTTATCATACATCTTTCTTCTACAAAAGAAAAATAAAAAAATTATTTATAATAGAAAAACCAATGCAAAAAAATCATGAATTAAAATTAGTAAAAAAAAGTTTACTTAGTATTCTTGGATGTTCACAAAATCAACATAATTCCTATTAGTAATTTCAAGCAAAAAGATCAACTAATTTGGCACTACTTTTATGATTGTATTTACATTGTTAAATTAGGTTATTGAGTGATAATTTTCAATTTTACTAATAGCAACAACTAGGGTGTGAGTGGCGGCTACCTTAAATTGTGAAATGCGTATTTACCCCTAAATTTAAGGATATTAGCTGGAGATGTTTTAAACATTTCATTCTTCGTAAAAGTAACTTGATAAGTAAAGGTATTAATCTTGATCGTGGATGATCTAGATGTAGTTTGGTAAAGGATATGAGGCATGTAATCTTTTTGTGTCCAATAGCCGGAGGTCTGGTATTTGTATGATGAAGATGTTGAGAATATTTTGTTTAGAGATTTTTTTTTATCTTTGTTGTTATAAAATGTGAATTTGCAACATATGGAATGTACGGTTGGGATTATGTAGAGCATATGGTTGCTGTAAATATTTTATTATTTATGATATTTAAAAAGGCAATAAATATTTTAAAAGGTATTTAAATATTTAACATATGGTTTTAAATATTTAACTGTTGAAAATATTTTGAAATAGTCCTCATTGACCTGGTCTTTCTCCTAAAAATCTACCAACTACTATTTGAAACAAATTTCCTTTATATTTGATTTTCTGTTGCAGATTTTTCTCCACAAAGTGTTATGATCCTATTTTTGCTCAAAATGGTTGTTATGTGATGCCTAAAAATCCTATATGTATATCACTTTAAAATTTAAAATATTTTGAATAATAACTATTGGATTTTGTATGAGAGAGTAAAAAAAATGTAATTAGGTTACTATTCTGTCTCATCAGAAATCTATACTATTTAGATTTGAATTTTTGCTGAGTTTTATGCTGCCTATGTTATTACAAAAACTTGTTGAATCCTAAAGGATACACCTTTATATTAATTTCATTACTAGTGTAGGTGAATTATCCTTAAGGACAGTGTCTATACATGCCTCAAGTTTTATATTATTTGAATTTTGCCCAACAATCTTAAGGATAATCTATGGATATTAAAAATATTTCTAACCCTATTAATGCTGGTTTTGTCAATGATATTCCTCCTAGTTTTGATAATACAAATTTAATGGGTCTTTCAACATCTCCACAATGCTTCCTATGATGTATAATGGAGAAATTCTCAAAATATGGCAAGGATGGGTTTTTTCAATTTTGGATATTTATGGAGTGGCTTCTACTCTTAATGATTTTATTCATATGGAGTATTCCACTAAGTAATTAGAGGTATGTGATCATGCAAACAAGGTATGTATGTATAAAATTATCAATATACTTTCTAATGTTTTATTTATTATATTGTGGAATCATAGTTACAAGCCCAAAGCTAATAATTTTAATTTTAATTTTAATTTTAATTTTAATTTTAATTTTAATTTTAATTTTAATTTTAATTTTAATTTTAATTTTAATTTTAATTTTAATTTTAATTTTAATTTTAATTTTAATTTTAATTTTAATTTTAATTTTAATTTTAAGGTGAAAGGAAATTATTTTATGGATGAAAAATTAGGCCACTATGCAGCTCAATCCAGAAATGGAATGTGGAGAAATGACAATCTTGTTAAGCTAAATATAAATTTGGTTAAAACAGATGACATAATTGCTGCTGTCATCTCTTAAGTCAATATTATGACTAATGTGAAATATTAGGTGATAGACTCTGGTGCCACTAGGTACATTTGTGCTAATAGAAATGCTTTTTTTTTCCTATAGTCAAGTTGATAAAGGAGAAGAAATAGTTTATCTTGGTGATTCATGAACCGTATAAATTCTTGAGAAAGGCAAAGTCCTTCTCAAACTAATTTCGAGGGAGACGTTGGCTTTAAATGAGGTGTTTCATGTCCCTAACATTTGAACCAATTTGGTTTCTGTGGCATTATTGGGAAAAGTTAGGGTGAAAATTGCTTTTGAATGTTATAAGGTCATATTGAACAAAAATAATAATTTTGTTGGCAAGGGCTATTGTAACCATGGTTTATTTGTACTCAATGTTTTTGAAATAATCAATGAGAATGCTAGTTTGTCTACTTATTTGATTGATTCTATTGATTTATGGCATGCTAGATTAGGGCATGTGAGTATTTCTTATATTCAGAAAATGAAATTTTTGGGTTTAATTTCTAGCATCAATAATAACAATATGCAAAAATATGAGATATGTGCTGAATCAAAACAAACAAAGAAAGTTTGTGCATCAATTTCTAGAGAATCAGAATTGTTAAGTTTAATTCATTCTGATCTTGGAGACTTAAAATAATGTATGACTAGAGGTGGTAAAAAGTACTATGTGACCTTTATTGATGATTTTTCAAGATATATTAAGGTATATTTACTTAGAAATAAAGATGAAACTTTTGATATGTTTCTTAAATATAAAGCAGAAGTAAAAAAATCAACTAAATAGAAAAGTTAAAAGGGTTAGAACAGATAAAGGAGGTGAATATATTCTGCTAAATGAATTTTGTGAAAAAAAAAGAAATAATACATGAAAGAACTCGACCTTGTTCACTTAAATCTAACGGTGTAGCTAAAAGAAAAAATATAACTTTAAAGGAAATCATGAATTGCATGCTAGTTAGCTTTAATGCACCAAAAAATATGTGGGGTGAAGCTATTTTATATGCATGATACTTACAAAATCAAATACCTTACAAAAAAACTGGAAGGACATCTTATGAATTGTGAAAGGCTATCTTTTTAATTTAAAATATTTAAAAGTGTGGGAGTGTTTAGCTAAGCTTATGTTGCCCGAACCTAAGAAAAGAAAAATAGGTTCTAAAACTTCTGATTGCATGTTCATTGGTTATGCTGAACATAGTGCTACCTATAGATTTCTTGTATTGAAAAGTGATGTGCTTGAATGTAATACAATTTTTGAAACAAAAAATGCAGAATTTTTTGAGCATGTATTTTCGTAAAAAGTTGATAATTTTCCTCATGAATTTATTACTCAAAATAATTACGAAAATGGAGACTTAAGAAGATATAAAAGGCCCAAAAAATAAATTTCATTTGGAAATGAGTTTTATACTTATCTCGCAGAAACTAATTTTGGAATATTTTCTAGCACGATTTCTAATAACCTTTCTAATCTAAATTCTGGAAACTTTTCTAATGGACTTTCTAAAGTATTTTCTGATGAGATTTCTGTACCCAAATCCTTTGACCTTTTCTAATACATTTCTAGATTTGATTTTAGATTTTAGAAGTAAGCCATTAAGTAGAAATTGATTCTCTTTTAAAAATAATAATTGGAAACTGGTAGATTTACCACCTGGAGCTAAACCCATTGGTTGTAAATGAATTTTTAAAAGAAAATTTAATCCTAATGGCTTAATTGAAAAAATATAAAGCTAGACTTGTTGCAAAGGGATTCACTCAAAAGCAAAGTGTTGATTATTATGATACTTTTGCTCATGTGACTAGAATTTCTTCTATTAGAATTCTTATTGCTTTGGCTTCTATTTACAAGCTTTATATTCACCAAATGGATGTTAAAATGTCTTTTCTTAATCGTGATTTAGAAGAAAAAAATTATATGCAACAACTTGAAGGTTGTGTGATTTCAGGTTAAGAAAATAAAGTTTGTAAACTTCTTAAATCTTTGTATGGCTTAAAACAAGCACCTAAACAATGGCATGAAAAAATTGATCAAGTTGTGTCATGTAATGGTTTCTCTTTTGTTGAAGTAGATAAATATGTGTATACAAAACTTGTTAAGAGTGATTGTGTGATTATCTACTTATATATGGATGACAAGCTTATTTTTAGTACTAGCCTTGAATGTAATACATAAGATAAAATATTTCCTTACTTTTAAATTTGATATGAAATACATGGGTGAAGTAAATGTAATATTGGGTGTTAAAATCATAAGGAAAGGTGAGAGCATAATGCTGTCACAAGAACATTATATTAAGAAACTATTAAAAAAGTTTGGACACTTTAATGTCAAACTAGAGAGTACTCCTTATGATGCTTGCACTTAATTAATGATTGGTGAATCAGTTGTTCAATCTGAGTATGCACAGGTTATTAGAAGTCTAATGCATTTAATAAATTTTTCTAGATCTGATATTGTATATGTTGTATGTAGATTGAACATATATGCACATAATCCAAATCATGATCATTGGATTGTATTATTTAGACTAATGAAATATTTGGGAGGTACCATGAATTATGGTATTTTTTATAGTGGATTTCTCATTATTTTAGAAGGATACAATGATGATAACTGAATCTCTAACTCAAATGAGATAAAATTCACTAGTGGTTATGTGTTTACCATCGGTGGTGGTACAATTAGTTGGAAGTCAGCCAAACAAACTTTAATTGCTAAATCTACTATAGAGTCATAATTTATTGCATTAGAGTTGGCTGGTAATGAGGCTGAGTGGCTGAAAAACTTCTTAGCTAAATATTCCATTGGGAATAAAACCAACACCTCCAGTGTCTATGCATTGTGATTGCTAATTAGCAATAGCTATTGCAAAGAATAAAACCTTTGAATGGTAAAAATAGACATATTCGTTAAGACATGATGTGATAAAGCAGCTACAAAAAGATGGAGTATTATCAATTGATTATGTTAAGTCGAAAGTGAATTTGGATGATCCACTAACTAAACCTTTAGGAAGAAAATTAGTAAATGAAACATCGAGGGAATGGGATTACAACCACTATGAGATATCAACAATGATGGTAACCCAACCTATTTGATTGGTGATCCCATGAAATAGGTTCATATGGGTAATAACAATTCATTAGTTGATTTGTTAAGCACTATATATTTATTTCCCTCCTATGGTTTAAATAGTGCTAAAACTGCAATGAAAGTAAGGGTGATTTAAAACTCCTAATCAAATTCCATATCCTTTAAAGATGGTGTATAATCTACAGTATACACTTGATGGAATGACCTATATGAGTGTGGAGTGGGGCCGTTTCTATAAGACTTATGATAAAGTCTCTAAAGCACTTATGAATAACCAAGCGCGCACATGGCATATTAGTGCACAACTGCATTAAATAATAGAAATGTGAGGGTATAATGTGATTGGTGAGATCTCTAACTTACAATAAGGATTATTGGTTCATAGAAGCTTAAAGCTTCACCAATTATTTTGTAAGTTATATGTCCTTCTTTCTATTTCTAGTTCATAGTCTAAAAGACACAAGAATCGATATATTAATGTCTAAAAGAGAGAAATCTAGATATAAAATTTTATTGTTCATTTGAAATATGTGGGAGATTGTTGTAAAAATTGTAAGGACCACACTAGTCCACCCGAAACTCGTCATCCTATAAGCTCTTTACATACGATGAACTATTCCCTTTATAGCTCTGTTGGTTAATACTGTTGTATACACATGCATACCTTAATATACTATGAGAAATTATAAAACATTACACTTCATACTTTACATAATCAACTAAACTTTTCTTTTAATTATTGTTCTTTTAATACAAAATGATAAATACAAAGAAAAATAAATTACACTTAATAATTGACTCTCTCCTATCTCTAGAGTTGGCTTTACAATAGCAGCTCTCGTCCCAATAGAAAACATCTTGGCTTTAAGTACCTACATGGATAAATACCCATGCCAAGCTATAAAGCTTAGTAGGGAACAATAAGTATATGAACAACCACTCACAGTGATTGTTTCCAAGCATACAATAAACATTATTAATGTCAAGATATTACAATTAACATGCATGGGGTTACAATATAACTCACATAGCATATTTAATCTTATAACATCTTTGCATAAGGATAAATCATAATAGACTAATCAAGTCTTTATCAATATTACACATATACTGTTCGTTTCATACTGTAAAATGTCTGTTAAAGTTCTGTGGGTGTGGATAACAGGTGTTGTGGATACCCGTAGGTATCAAATATAAAAATACCGAAGGTATTATTTCTATAGATACCCGAAGGTATCAAACATGTGGACCCAATCAAGTCAAGCCTGTGGTCCCAAACGGGGACAAATATAGACCCCAATGGGGTCAAACCTATAGCAGCTGCGACTGTAACCCTATAAGCATGCCTATCTATCCACCACCAAGTTTTATATGCAGGCAAATAATCGTGTTCATATGATATTTAATTTATACAATTGAATTCATCATATAATAGGTTAATTCAAACAATATAATGTTATTCTTTAACTATCATGTCATAATCTTTAACTATCTTGTCAAAAAAAAAGTACATGTAGATAATCAGTATAATATAATCATATTCAAGTATATATTTTCACGCATCAATTACTATAACTTTATTTTTATGTTACTTATACATTTCATATGCTTATGGTTGTACATTACCATATACTTTATGCTTAAAATAACCTATAAGATTTAAGAAAAGAGTAGTTAAAATTATGCCTCATATGGGGTCTTAACTTTCAAGTTTTAACTTATGAAGAAGGGATATGGTTACTACCAAATTCATGGTAACCGTGACCTAGTTGCACTTTTGGTCATGGACTATGCCAGACTACCTCACGGTCATTATCGAATGAGTAATAACCGTGGACTATACTTTTTAAAGGGGTCACGGTTACTACAAAATTCTTAGTAACCATAAGGTAGGTCTTCTTTAGGGTCTAGACTAAAAACTGGGGTACCTCACGG